>NW_021028261.1:6292-63186 GCF_004153795.1 Camellia sinensis | reverse complement strand
ATGGTGGGAGACCACCTTTTCTCCTTGGAGACCACTTTTCTCTCTCCTCCAGCCAGTTTTCTTGTCGGGAAACTGGTCTCCCTCACTTTTGGGCCACAATTACTGGTCTCTCATATCACCACTGAGTTGTATTCACCTGGGAGACCACCAATATGGGCTGCCGACCACCTAGTTTTGAGATGGACATTTTGACCTGGCTGGTCGACCACAAAAAGTGGCTGGCCGACCACCTGGCCTGGTCGGCCGACCACTTGAACTGGTCGGCCTACTCCCTGCTGTTTTGTCTTCCTGAGTTGCTTCCAACTGTGCCAGCTGGGAGGCATTTGCTGCGTCCTCCATACACGTGCATGGAGGATGTTTAATCTTGCTTCCAAGCTTCCAAGAGAAGCTTTAGACCTCTTTGGCTATAAGAGAGACCCTCTCCCTCATTAGCAAGGGTTCAGAACCTGGTTTGAGGCATACATACACCTTTCCCTATATCTCTCTATTTCAAGCTCTAAAGACCTTTGTTCTTGGCCCATTTCCACTACACCTCTTAGCCTAACACTTCCAACACCAACCTAAGCTTCTTGGAAGGTCTTGAGAGGTCCTAAGGTCTGAGTTTTTGGCCTCAAAGCTGCTGGAGTTGCTGATCTTCAAGGGTAACACTTCTTTCCCTCTTTTTGACATTATTTTGCTTCATATCTTAGCCCCATTTGTAAGCATATTTGGGCTTTGTCATAAACTGAAAAAAGTCTTATTTTGAGCTTCTTAACATGTTTGTTTAAGGTCTTTTTTCTGTTGTGGTCATCTACCCCCTTGCATGCTTCATTCCATCTTGTTTTGAGCTATGTCTTAGGGCCTTTGTGTTGAGATTTGTTGGCCCTTTTGACCACTAAAATCCAGTGGATTTTTAGTGGTTATTATGTGTTTTTGAGCATCAAAATCAGAGAGGGGTGACCCTCTCACCCCTTGTCTTGTTTACTAGCTTTCTTGGCCTTACAACGGAGCCCCTATTTGCATGTTTTCAAGCCATGTTTCAGGCCATTATTTGTGAGTTTTATGACCTGCATGAACTCTGTCCAAAGGTAATTTTGCCATATAAAGTGTCTCTCTTGCATGTGTAGGGTAACCCTCTTCATGGCCTTTCAAAGGAGCCTTTACTTGTATGCTTCATAGCCTCATTTCAGGCCCTTTTTAGTGAGTTTTAGCGCCTTCATATCCTCTTTCCAGAGGTGGTTTTTCCATTGTCGGTGTCCATCATGCATGTGTAGAACAACCCTCTTAATAGCCCATCAAAGGAGCCTATCATTCTTGCATGCGTAGACCATGTTTCAGTAGGGTTTTGGGGTTTATTTGGCATGTCATACTTTTGAATTTTGCTGGTTTGGTGGCCACATGATTGCCTCATATACTTGTAGTGCAAATCCTCTTTACTAGCATGTGTTGCATGCTATGTTGGCCCTTGATTCTATCACTTTTCTGGCCATGCCTTAAACTAATCTTGTGCATGTTTTGGACTACCTTAGCTCTGTTTTAGGGTCTCGTGGTCGAATGATGCCTGTTTTGCATGCTTGTAGTTCAATATCCATGCCTAGCTTCGAGCTTTGAGGTCTATTGCATGCATATATTGAGGTGTTTTCATGTTTTAGGGCCATTGCATATCATATTTCAGAGCTTATATGAATGCCATATTCTCATATTTTCCACTCTTTAAATGCGTTTGAGAGTCGGGCTCGTATGCCTCATTTACCTACCATTGAATGAGCTCCATTTCTTTGCATGTTGAGCCATCATTTTAGGCCATTTTCCCACTGTCTTGGACCTTCCTAGGGTCTGTTTGGGGTTGGTTTTGCCATATATGCATTGCTTTGTGTACCTGCAGTGTAATCCACTTCACTAGCTTCGGTATCCGGGTCATCTAGCATGCATTGTGTGACATATTTGCATGATTCGAGACCATCTTTTATGCCATTTCAGAGCTGGCTCATGTGCCATTCTATGCCATATTTCATCATTTGCCATGCTTTGTTAGAGTTGCATGTTGTGCCTTCGGATCGGTCCTTTGCATCCGTGCATGTTTGCATGTATTTCGGTTGTCTCATTTTCATCATTTGGCCACTGATTTGGGTGTGGTTGAGGCCCCTTCATTTTAGTTTAAGTCCATCTTGTATTGTGTATGCCATGTCCGCATTGTCGCATGCTTGATTGTCGCATTGTGTATGCCTTGATTATGCCTTTGTGTATGTCTATCTTCATATGTGTGCATTGTGTATGCCATATAGTCCTCATGTGCATTGAGCATGCCTTTGATCATTTCATAGCGTTGTGTATGCTAGTAGCATGTTTGCATATCATTACTTGCATGTTTGCATCATTTAGTGGCATTGCATTTAGGTTGCACGTTAGAGTTGCATTCATGCATGCCATGTGTGTTGCACTGTGTTTGGAGTAGGGTTTAGTCCAAACACGGAAAACGAGGGACGTTTTGTACTCCAAGTGACGAAACGTGTCTCGATTCTCGGTCGCCGACACTCCGGATTGCCTATGTTAGAGTTGCATGCATGCAACTTTCATCATTCAGAACAAAGCTGAGGCAGTCCATTACTTGTAGTATTGCATGCTAGTTTATTCACTTTTCTAGTCAATTTGTTAATTAATTAGGGTTTTGTAATATTTAATTAGCTAGAGTAGTTAATTATTTAATCGGACTATATTATTCATTCGGACCCTCCGAGAGAGGGCCAATTGTTGTAATAAGTGTGCTTGTGTGTGATGTATGTATTCCAACCCCACATCTTTCTCCCTTTTATTTACCAGCTTATGATGGTTAGTTTAGGGCATGTTTCAATTAGCATATTTATGATAGCATGTTTGCATTCATTCATCTGTTTTGCATGTACCGGCTCGGCGCATCATACTAACTGCATCGTATTTCAATTCCAAGTTGAATACGTGTATCAATTGTTGCATTTCATATGTCATCTTAGAATAGTCGAGCCTATCTTTGTTGCATTTTTGCATGTGTTGCATTAGGCATTTCAGCATAGTTAGGATTCATGCATGATTTCTAATTAGATTCTTTCTTTGGCTCGGAGTACTCGGTAAGTATTTATGCTTTAGCATCCTTGCATGTGTGTGAGTGACTGCCATGATAGCATGCTTACCATGAAGCTAATTGCTTATGTGATATAACTGCCTGAATGCCTGTGGATGAAGGTTGGATTACTTGAATTAGAACAATTCATTGATTGCGAGTTTTAAGCCCACTAGATAGTTGCAAAACCATGTTTTCTAAGCCCACCCGAGGTGGCAAAATCTGCAATTGAAGCCTACTTGCGAGTAGCAAACCGCTTTCAAAAACAAACATGAAATGTTTTGTTCCAATTCAGGCGATCCGGTTTATACTTGTATGCTGAGCGCATCACATAGTAATTCTAGGCTTATAAACCGGAATAAGAACACATATGTTTTCAAAACTCGATATCATAATTAGTAGAGGCCGATCTTTGATCGGGCGAGCGGGAGTGATCACGAAGTGACCTTCCCCAATCGTACCCAAGTTCCTGAGCCGAGGCAACTTTGGTGAAGACGGACACGTGGCCTTAGGCAACAAGTCAAGGTTTCCTAAATTTCCCAAAATAAAACATTTAGGTGGCGATTCTGTATCTGGCAAAGCAGTCCATGTTTGGCACTTCTTTCTTAAAAATCAGTTTTCAAAAACAATTTGCCGGATTTGGATTCTTTGGTGATTCATCGGTCTTGCATTGCACTCTGCGAGATTAGATACAGGACCATGGCATTGAGTCTGAACTGTAGTGAGCCCAAATAAACAGAACGGGATTTCCCTCGCCCAAACGAACACAACAAGATTCCCTCCCGGGACGTTCGGGGACGTCTACAGTATGCCATGCTGAAATAAGCCCAAATACATGCTAAGATATGGCCAACATAAGCTTAACAAACATGCTCAAACAAGAGGCTAATATGGCAAGTATTCAAAACACAAGGAGAGGGGATGACCCTCTTCTATTTGGGACCTCAAAACACCATTTCCACCACTGAAATTCTTCTGAGTTTCAGTGGTGAGAAGGCCAAAACAAGGTGGTCCCAATAGCTTAAAAAGAAGGCACAAGAACAAGGCCAAACAAGGCCTAAGAGGGGGAAGGCCACCCCCAACCCAAAAGAGGCCTTAAACAAACATTTTAAGGACTGAAAAATAGAACTTTTTTGTAGTAGAAAGTTAAGCTTAAATCAGCATGCAAACAGGTCTAAAAGCTTAAGCAAAAACCAAGGTTTAAGGGGTTAAAGGCTCACCCATGTAGAACCTCTTCAAGGCTACCAATCCAACAGCTTTCTGAGATCAAATCTAGTCCAAAAGCACCAAAACAAACCTCAAAGTGCCTCAGCAACAAAATGATGGTGTTTGAGTGCGTGTTTGTGTGTTAAAGGGTGATAAAACTACACTTTTAGGCACAAAATATGAGCAAACAAGGAAATATAGAGACAAGTGTGTATCTATCACTTCGGCCACAAAATTCTAAACCTAGGGGAGGGAGGAGGAGGTTCTCTCTTATAGAGAACAAAAAACAAGCTTGTTGGACAAACTTTTGGCCTAAAGCCATCCCTCCATACACACGTGTATGGAGGATGACTTCTGTGACTTCCAGCTAGCACAGTTGTACTGAAAATATCTCCAAAAAGGTGATAAAAAGTAGCTGAGCACCTAAAGTGGTCGGCCAACCAACACAAGTGGTCTCCCATGAAGAAAACTGGTCAGCCATGGGTAGGAGAAGTCTACACACTGAAAACAAGCCAATGGTGTGGTCGCCGACCAGAAAAGGTGGCCCAAAGACCAAGAAAACCAGTTTCCCTACTAGAAAACTGGCTAGCGGGAAGAAAAGTGGTCTCCAAGGGAAAGAACTGGTCTCCCACCCTTGTACCACCTTTCAAACAAGGAAAACAAGGTTTGTACCAGAAACAAACCAAAAAGGATGCAAGACAAAACTTCAGGAGTCAAGGTGCGCGGCCGGGAGACTCGAAAACTAGTCTACGAGCACCAAAAGTGGTCTCCCGAACGACAGTGTCCCTCTAGGCAGAGGCAACATGGTACGGTCCAAAAACCACACCAAACGGAGAACGTTAAGCAGTCCCGAGACAAGGCGCGCGACCGAAGGCTCCGAAAACCAGAAACTAGTCTCCAAGCAGGAAAAGTGGTCTACAGACCACTCCCTCCCTCTGGGGAAGGAAAACAAGACTTGGACCGCAAACCGAGCCGAAACACAAAGAGTTCAGAGGCCTGGAGGCAAGGCACCCAGCCGAAAACTCTGAAAACTCGAAACGAGCACAACATGCACAATCACCGAGCGCTCAATCGATGACGTCTGAGTCTTAAGGTCAGTCAAAAATGGGGTGTCTATAGTTGCCCCTCTTTCACAGAACTCGGAAGTCAAGAAGTGACGGGAGTAAATGTCAAAGCCCAGAGACGACCCATTTTTGACAATACTGAAGACTTAGACAAACAGGCAAGATAACAAAGAGATGTGCCCGCAGACAGGGGCAAGATGCAAATGACATGCACAATGCCAAACATAACTTATGATCATATAAAGAAAGTTGTAATGAAGCAAGTATGCAAAATAAGTGCAACAGTTTAAGCAGGCGAATGAATACGAACCAAACCACATCTCATGCAGAAAGGATGTAAGAAAATTATGCAATCTTCACGAACATGTGCGATAGATACATAAAGGTGAACGAAGTGTGATAGATACACTTAGTGGACAAGCATGTGTGATAGATACACAAAGTGAGCATGGTGTGATAGATACACAAAGCGAGCGTGTGATATATACTCAAAGTGAGCGTAGTGTGATAGATACGCAAAGCGAGCAAAGTGTGATAAATACACAAAGTGAGCGTGTGATAGATACACAAAGTGAGTATGTGTGATGGATACACAAAGTGAGCAAAGTGTGATACATACACAAAGTGAGCCTGTGGTAGACACACAAAGTGAGTATGTGTGATGGATACCCAAAGTGAGCAAAGTGTGATAGATACACAAAGTGAGCGTGTGATAGATACACAAAGTGAGTATGTGTGATAGATACACAAAGTGAGTGTGTGATAGATACACAAAGGGTGAATACAAAATGTGATAAATGCACTAAGTGAACAAAGTGTGATGGATACACAAAAGGTGAACACAAAGTGTGATAGATGCACTAAGGTGAACACAAAGTGTGATAGATGCACTAAGTGAACAAAGTGTGATGGATACACAAAAGGTGAACACAAAGTGTGATAGATGCACTAAGTGAATAAAGTGTGATGGATACACAAAAGGTGAACACAAAGTGTGATAGCTGCACTAAGTGAACAAAGTGTGATGGATACACAAATGGTGAACACAAAGTGTGATAGATGCACTAAGTGAACAAAGTATGATAGATACACAAAAAGGTGAACACAAAGTATGATAGATGAACTAAGTGAACAAAGTGTGATGGATACACAAAAGGTGAACACAAAGTGTGATAGATGCACTAAGTGAACAAAGTGTGATGGATACACAAAAGGTGAACACAAAGTGTGATAGATGCACTAAGTGAACAAAGTATGATAGATACACTAAAGTAAATGAAGTGTGACAGATACACTAAAGCAAATGAAGTGTGATGGATACACTAATGTAAATGAACTGTGATGGATACACTAAAGCAAATGAAGTGTGATGGATACACCAAAGGAAATGAAGTGTGATGGATACACTAAAGCAAATGAAGTGTGATGGATACACTAAAGTAAATGAAGTGTGATGGATACACTAAAGTGAATGAGAAAGAAACCTGATAGGTACAATGCAATACAATGCATGATGCTAAAAGAATGCAATAAACAAACATAGCGGCGCTTTAGAAAGCACCTCATGGGCTACTCTGACGGGGATCTCCCCTTGTGTTCTTCGAACTCTTACCTTGCGTTCTTTGAACTCTTACCTTCAACACACATTATAAAGGTTCTGAAATGCCGACAAGGATTCTTCACGTAGAACACTTCAGATGCCACTTCTTTTCTGACCGTATTCACAACTTTCCCTATTCTCCAACGGGGTGACAGACTAGGTTGGTTCAGTATCTAGAATTACAGGACATACCCGCTACCTCAACCTATGGGGGCTTCCATACAGATTTCAAGCCGAGGACACGCCCTTGGGTATTTAAATCAGACTTTAGTCTCAAAAATCCCGAATCTTTGCATTCTAGGCAACAGCCATTCGAACTCTAGTTTCCACTGTTGCAGTTGGTCTCCTAGGAACTCATTGCAAACACAGCCAAGATGCCTCTGGCAGGGACTGGTATTCGGGAGAGCACTTTTGATCGCCATTCTGGCTTGAAGTAAGCTTGGTCTTGAGCTTGAGGTAGAGGCACACTCATACTTCGGAGCATTGACAACGCCTGAGAAGGTCCATATGGAATGCAATCTCGGAACTCACTGAAGTTGAAACAAACTCAGATGTCCGACATTTTCCTCTTTTCTTTTGCTTTGCAGTCTGGAATCCATATAGCTTCAGATAGGTCCTGGTTTTACTATTTTCACATGACCTGGGTTGAACCCTGCGGTTTTATGAAAGAACAAATCCTGTTTTGCACATATGTGGAGAACGGCACAGCACTCTGAGCACAAAATGATTCATTTTTGGAATTGAAATTGAGAATGAGTCTTTAACCGGGTATTGAGTCTACGACTGACCACAGCAAAAATGACTCAACAACAGAAAACAAAGGTAAAACAACCTAAACGCATCTATTGACACTCGAAATGACTCAAAGCGAGAATCGAGACAGACAAAACACAACAAAACAAAAGACTCAAATGTGCACAGTGAGCCTGTTTCTCCGGGTATTGTTTCCCACCCTTTCTGATTTGTGATTCTCACATCACTCGGCCCTCAGGCTCTGTTTTTCTAAAAAAGTCCTTTTCTCACTTTTTCTCTCAGCGTACATCTCTCTATTCTTCAATCTCTAATTTTTTTATCCCTCCCCTGGGTGGTTGATGGATAAACAAGAAGTTGCGGGCTCCTGCCCCTAGCATTCTGCTAGATTCTCATTCTTTCGCTCACAACAGTGAACTTCTCCCCTAGAGGGGTTGCGATGTGACCAGATATGCAGCAGATCTGCAACTGACATCGGTTGATGATGCCTTTGGCCAATTCGGATGTGACCAGACCTTTTCGAATAAGGGAGTGGAATATCCTGCTCATTTTCCAGTTCGTGCTTCACACTTGACCTGATACCTCGCTAGTCGGAGAATGAGAGAGCTTTCGGCCCTCTGCTGTTAGCTTCAGTTGTGCCCTTTTCTGGCAAATATGATGCCCTTTCTGGCAAGTAGAGTGCCCTTTCTAGCAAGTAGAGTACCTTTTCTGGCAGGTATGTTGACAATGGGGAAAAGACAGAACACCTGACTCAACTGCGCCCCTAGTTAATCCTTTTGACCATATTTTGTTTTCGTTTTCTACTAAAATAATTTTGACCAACATGAGAGTTAGATTAACATTCTTGTTCGATTTTCTGATTTGAAATCATGCAAGTTAGGCTATGAGGACTGAAAATTTTCCTTTTTTGGGTCCAAGAAATGGTCCAGTTTTGGAAAAATAGAATAATTTTCAAGAAAATCAGTCAACCTCAGTAAAAATTCTCAAAAACTGTTTTTGCAAATGGCCACTGCTCGACCAACACGGTGTTTACTCTTGAGATGCACAACCTCAGATCTAAAACAATGGAAAATTGCCCCATGTCTAAAGGGCACTGCACAGCAACGGAAAGTTACCTCTTGTCTAAATGGCACCACAGCGCACCGTAATCAGTCCTCAAAGTGAAGATCACAACCGAACTCTCGGATACAGAGAAGACAAGGATGATCAGAACCATTACATGGACACAATCGGTTTAGAAGTGTTTACTGTTGGACTTCAGAATGAAGTTGCCTACGTATCCCAAACATGGGAATCAAGCCTTACGTAGTTCGAGGTTAAGGTACACTCGGGTATTAACCTCTCCTTTTGCGCTCTAACTTTTGCCAAGGCCGCCCTTTATGGGTTTTCAACCTTGCGAGCTCAGTTTTTCTTTTCTTTTCATATCTTTTCATTTATTTCTTCTATTCTTTTATTTTCAAGATTTTTTTCATTTCTTTTTTCTTTTTTTCATTCTTTGAATTTTTTTTCTTTTTTCTTTTTTCTTCTTTTTCTTGCTCTAACTTTTGCCTGGGTCACCGTTCTGGGTTTTCAGCCCAGCGAGCCTCTCAAGGGTAAAACTGTAGCTTTGTTCATGTCAAATGGTTTTTAGGATCTCGAAGCCATCTGAATCTAGGAGAATAGCTGTTGTTTGCTGGTGATGTAGAAGTCCATCCATTGGGGGGCTGAATTTCCCCCAGTGTTGTGGATAGGAGCTCAATTGTCCTTCAGGAATACTTCCTTCTTTCCTCCGCTCTGGGATTTGGCATTCTTGCCGATCTTCGTTAGCTTGAGGGATGTCCCAATTTTAACTCTTCGAGCGCATCTGAAATTTTTGGCCCCTAGTTCAAGGGTTACTTCTTGATCTAGCTTTCTGACCCCTAGTTCATGGGCTGCTTCAAATCTGGCCACACAGGCCTCCTTTGTGGTTAACCATTGAATATTCTGAATCTAAGTTCAAGATTTAAAAGCAAAGGGGTTGAGTCTTGAGGCTGAGAGCGATCCTAGGCTGCACAATCTCAAGAGCAATTCCACACAGGTCTTCTCAGGACCACGCAAAATATTTTTTGAAATCTTTTAAGAAAGCGACAAATCACTCGTGCTGAAGACAGTGTAGAACCAATCTGGATCAAGCCTGAATCCTTCCCAGTACTCACATTAACAAACATGATCTCAATCATTAAGGACTTAGCACACCTCTCCTTCTCTCAATTGATCAAATTTTTGCAAAACCCGAGGAATTCCTTCCTCTTTGTTTTCATCATAATGTTCAAAAAGTTTTGAAAAACTTAGGTCAATGCAATAATTTCAAGGCACAGAAGAGCGGGGAAATGCGCTGCCTGTTCATTCAGATTTGCTGGCACAATAGGTTCAAGACAGAAACAAACATAAAAGCATGAAAACCACCGATGTTTCATTCAGATATTCTGGTGCAACTGGCTCCAGGGCAGAAATAGACTCAAAAGAAAGCAAAAAGACAAAACAAAACAAAATAGTGATGTCCGAGGTAACACCCCCGGAATCACCCGACTCCTACACAACAGGACTGACTCGCTACAACAAGACAGACCCGACTGACTCAGTACAAAAAGACTGACTCTATATAACATAACAAGACTAACTCAATACCCAAGTCAGAAAGTACAAAAACTGGCATTCGCAAATGCTCAAAATAGTACGTGTCATGCGCCACATCCAGAGTAAATCGAGCGCCGCCTGCATGTGGTTCATCCTTTGATCACATACTCGTACTATCCCCCAAGTTCACTGATCCAGTGGTGATAGACTTTGCTGAGCTGGTGCGGCGATGACCTTGTTGTCAAACAGATCTTGTACATCATGGCGAAGACGAAAGCAACTGTCAATGTCATGACCGGTTTGTTGATGGTAGGCATAATACTTAGTCGAGTCATGCTTTGGGGGATAGGATCAGGTAGAGGCCGTTGTTCCAACGGTTTCAGATGTCCTTTCCTGAGTAAGTCCCCTAGAGCCTTTGACAAAGGCATATAAAGCGGGGTAAAAACCCTCTTGACTCGGGGTGGATATTTGGTTGTTTGCGAGCTGGTTCCGGACACACCAGTGAATGGGGTGGCTGTTTTTGATGTGGTGGTGGTGACCATGCCCACCTCAGAAGATCTTGCAGCTGCATCACCACTGGTGGTCGCATTTGAACTGCGGGAAAATGCCCTCCTAGGCTGCTCCTTCTCCTGGTCAATAAGGCCTTACTTCATAGCGTCCTCGATCTGTAACCCAAGCTCATGCAAATCGGAAAAGGTAAGGAGGGGTAAGACTATCATCTTTTGCATCAGTCTGGGTTGGAGGTTGCGCACAACCATCCTTATCTGGTCTTTGTTGGAAGGCCATGTAGTCACCATCGAGGCCTTTGCTCTCCATCTCGTCGCAAACTCAAGATCACGAGTTGTGACCTCAATCTGTGTGTTGTAGGATTATTGAGCAATGAAGGCCTCAGCCATCTCTTCTTAGTTCTATTTCGTAGAGTTCTCCAATTTTGCATACCAGATTGCGGCAATCCCAGACATGGTTCGGCCGAATAGTAACAGCTTCTGGGCTGTGGTCAAGCCCATTGGCCTCAGGATATCAGAAAGCAGGTGGAGGTGCACCATTGGGTTAAATCCCCAGCAGAGTCGCCAGAAACTGTAGACTGCCCCCAGAACTCCCCGGCTCCACGCCTACAAGGGCACGAATTCGTTTTGTTCTCTAGCTACTACAAGTTCGGACTCATGTCACAGTTCTGAATCTAATCTCGCAAAGTGTAATGCAAGGCTGATAAATCACCAAAGAGTCCAAATCTGGCAAATCGTTTTGCAAAATCGATTTTAATAAAGAAGTACCAAACATGGATTGCTTTGCCAAATACAGAGTCGCCACCTAAATATTTTATTTTGGGGGAATTTAGGAAACCCTGACTCGTGCCTAAGGCCACGTGTCCATCATCACAAAAGTTGCCTCGGCTCGGGAACTTGGGTACGAGAGGGGAAGGTCATGCAATGAGCACCCTCGCTCATCCGATCAAAGATCGGCCTTTACTAACATGATATGTTGTTTTTGAAAACACACGTGTTCTTATTTCGGTTATTAACCTAGAATTACTATGTGATGCGCACAGCATACAAGTATAGACTAGATCGCCTAAGTTGGAACAAAACATTGCATGTTCGTTTGTTTGAAAATGGTTTGAAGATTGCTACTCGCAAGTAGGCTAAATCGGGGATTTTAATGAATTGTTCCAATTCAAGCAATCCAACCTTTACCCACAGGCATTCAGGAAATTAATCAAATAAGCAGTTAGCCTCATGGAAAGTATGCTAACATGGCAACATTAACACACATGTAGAATGCTAAAGCGTAAACACTCACAGTGTACTCTGAACCAAAACAGAGACTAGTTAGAAATCATGCATGATCCTAGTTCATGCTAAGATGGCTAATGCAACACATGCAAAAATGCAACTCAGATCGGCTCGGCTATTTTAAGATGTCATGTGAATGCGACAATTTGATACATGTTTTCAACTTGGAATTGAAATACAATGTAGTTTGTATGATGCGCCAATCCCGGTGCATACAATACATATGAGTGGATGCATGCATGCAAGCATAAGGATGCTAATCGAAATATGCCCTAAAACTAACCATCGTAAGCGGTTTAATTAAAAGGGAGAAAGAAATGGAGGTTGGAAGACATGCATCACACACACGCACGCACGCTTATTACAACAATTGGCCCTCTCAACGGAGGGTCCGAATAAAGAGCTAACTAGCTAATCTAAGTTAATTAAACTAATTATTACATCACAAAACCAATTAACTAACAAGTGTAGACGCGCCCGTGGGCCTCATGCTACAGTTTGGACTCGATTTGTGTCACGGTTCTAAATCTGAACCAAAGAGTCCAAATCTGGCAAATCGTTTTGAGAAACAGATTTTTGAAAAAGTAGTGCCAAACATGGACTGCTTTGCCAGATACAGAGTCGCCACCTAAATATTTTAAAATGTTCAACCCCGGTACAGAGCCCGAATATAGGGGTTCAAAATTAAGGGAAAGAAGAAGAAGAAGGAAGAGGAGAAGAATGAGAAGAAGAACTGGACTGGAGGGGCCAACAAAATAGGGCGGAGGTGGAGGCGGCGGCGGCAGATGGAGGCAGAGGCGGAGGCGGGACTGCGATGCCGACGAGCGACGAGCGATGAGCTGCGACGATCGGCCGACGAGCTGCGACGACGACGACTCCTCTGTTTCTCTCTCTCGTCTCTGCTTTTCTCCTGTGTTCAACGAAGAAGAAGAAAAGAAAGAAAGAAAAGGAAGAGAAAGAAAAGGAAGGGGAAAAAAAAAAAATTGAAACCCAAAACAACGTCGTTTTGGGTTTCGAGTCAAATTCGAGCCCCTAATTTCGGGCCCTCAAACATTATTCTTTATCTTTATAACCAATAAAGACCAAACTATGACCAAAACACTATAGGTTGAATTTTTCACCAGATTTTCCGATATTTTATTGAAATTAATTTATTAAATTTAAGCTTAACTCTTTAATTGTGTATAATTTGAGTAATATTTTAACTCTTTAATTTTGCCAGTTTTTTTTTTTTAATTTATTTATTTATTTATTGACGATTCCGTATCAAATTTCCACCTATAAGTTAAAGGACAAGTCAAGTGTACTTGTCAATTGATCAAAACGGGCATTTAATTTGAAGTTGAAACGTATCTTTAGAAGACTACCACGTGGTAAACTTTTCCACAAACTATCGAGTCGAGACGAAGAATGCTGTGGTAAACTTTTCCACAAACTATCAAGTCGAGACGAAGAATGCTGTAATTACGTCCACAAAAGGAACATTTCTCTAGCTCAATAATGGTCACCAAATCAAAATCTCCATTGTTCTGGGAATGTATTTTCCTTTAACTCACTTCTTATAAAATTAAATTTTTTTTTTTATTTTCATAATTTTATGTTTTTGCTAAATACTTTTATTATTTTGGGTAATTTTTATTTTTATTTTTATTTTTTAAACACATCTAATCTAAATATACTTAAAAATAAATCAGTTCACTAAATATGAAAAATATAAAAAAAAATATTAAAATTTAGTACAATTTCATATTTTGTTCTATTCAATGAATTAATTAAATATTTTAAAAATTCACTAAAAATAAAAAATATGAATTAAAAATTCATAAAATTATTTTTGAAAATTCCAAACCAAACAGAGTGATTAATTTTTTTTACAATTTTTTTTAAAATTTATTTACCCAGATAATGAAATTTAATTTATAATAAAAAAATATAAAAATAATCTAAACAGTAGTACCGAATAAAAATTAAATAAATTTTAAACATTACCCCTCACTTTTAACTGTAAAATTGTTAGGGAAAAATTAAAGAAAAAATTTCAGAGTTTGAGCATTTTAACAAAATACATTTGGAGATTTTAATTTTGTCAATTCAAACTTTAATATTTTGATTTGTTTTCAATTTAAATCATCTGTCAGTTTTCGTTAAGTAAAACTATCAGAAAAAATATATATTTTAGTCATTGATTAAGTGGAAACGAGAATTTTAGGCGTTTTTAATATACTTACATTAGATTTAATGACTAAAATATAATTTTTTTTTTTGGATAGGTTTACTTAACGAAAATAGACAAATGATTTAGGTTGAAAATAAATCTGAAAGAATGAAAACCCCCCGAGGTATTGATTTGTGATTATAATTTAATTTTAATCAATGAATAACAATCACAATCAAACAATCAATAACAAATCGGTACAACGATTTAACACGGAAAAAATCACAATTGAACTCCTTCAATTATGATAAAAAAAATCATAGGACAAAGTTACAAAATAATCCACTAAGAAGACAAAAATGAATTACACTTGAAAACCTATAATTATATAGCGAATCCACGCCTGAATTAAATCAAACTTGATGTGCCTCTTCTATCACCGTCTACGCTTCGGAATTGGTTTGTCCAACGTTGAATCCACAATGCCGTTGTCAATTACACGATGATGAGCCACTTCAGAATCCACCAAAGTTTCAGACCCAAGTTTCTCGGAATCTACCGATGAATAGCTCTCTCCTTTTGTGAATAAAAGAATAAAAACAACCCTTAATGTTTGACAATATATAGTATGTTGGTAAATCCATCACATTCTATATATCAAGGAAATTCATATATAAACACCCCTCTCCAATATAGAATACTTTGTATTTTACTTCTCACTGAGAATCTAGACGGGTTCAACCATAAAATGAGTAAACGACGCACTTTATACTAAACAGAGTTACGAAGACCGCTTAACCACATACTTGTTACTTGAGCGGTGTGACTAAAGGCGATACTCACATATAGGTCAATCGATTGAACGCAACATCCACCGTTCGAGTGGTGAAACATCTTTCCCCGAAGTTCATAACACATGCATACATATTGAATGAACCACTTCACTGCTTGAGCACACAAAATACCGCTTAAGTAGTCAAATAACTTTGAACAACGAAATGGCAAACAAGGAATGCTCAAGTCAAGATACGGAATGTTAGCACAAACTCCTCTGCACAGGTACAACTTGAGTTGGATTCACATAAATGTTCATAACTCACAGATACAATAGAGTGAATAAAAATACAACTGAATATAGTTTTTGTTGGGTATACCTCCTAATTGGAGTGTGGGACCCAATTGGTTTTTTGAAAAGAGTTTAATTTGGTTTAGTATTAATTATAATATATTTTTATATATTATATTTAATTTATGGAGACTCAATTCAATTTGGAAACAACTAAGGTTTGATAAAAAAAACCCTAGATTCACAATATTTTAGGAATTGCTTTTTGCTCAACCTGAAGTGATGGGCGGCTGCTAAACATTGGGCACATCAATTCAGTGGAAGAAATAGTTTTGGGTTAGCTTCACTTATTTTGTTGAAAAATTCGGTTGATTTGGTGAAGTTGTTTTGGGTGATTATTTTTGGGTCTTCTACAACTTGGTTATGAAGATTTTGGTTCATCTATTTGGTGAGGTCTTTCCTCTTTGTTTATTTGTGATTATTTGGAATTCACCTAAGGGTGGTTTGTGAGACCATTAGTGTCTCGTTTGTAATTATTTGGAAACTCTTTGGTTGATAGTGGAATCGGATTTCGATCCCGTGGACGTACCTCACATTGAGGGAACTACGTAAAAATTCTTGTGTTGCTTTTGATTTAACTTTTTCGCATTAGTTTTTATTCTCATTGATTGATTTACTTGTGGAGAATTACATATTTTTCCTAACAACTGGTATCAGAGCTTACAGTTTATTTGGGTTTATTTATTTGTGTAAATCAATGGAGGGGAATGTGGGTCGTATGCCTAACTTCAATAGAAGCAATTGGGTAACTTGGAAAACTAAAATAGAGGACCTATTATTTTGTAAAGATTTGTATGGACCCATTGAGGGTAATAGTGGCAAACCCGAGGGTATGAAAGATGATGAATGAAATAGGCTTAATCGAAAAGCCGTTGGTGTTATCCGTCAATGGATTGATGACAGTGTGTTTTATCATGTTGCTACTGAAACTTGAGCACATGATTTACGAAAAAAATTAGAAGGTCTTTATGATAGGAAATCAACCACAAATAAAGCTTTTCTATTTCGTAAGCTGGTTAATTTAAAATATAAAGAGTGCAACCCTATTCCGGAACATCTGAATGAAATAAAGAGTATTGTTAACCAACTTGCTTTTATGAAAATTGTTTTTGATGATGAGTTGCAGGCTTTGATACTACTTAGTTCTTTGCCTGAAAGTTGGGAGACTTTGGTTGTGACGGTTAGTAATTCGGCACTTGATGGAGTTGTCACAATAGGCCAAGTCACTAGTAGCTTGTTGAATGAAGAAACTAGAAGAAAATTAGCGGGTTCCTCTCATTCAGAAGCATTTGTTGTGAGAGGCCGAAGCAAAACAAGGGGGGGGGGAGTAAGACTCCTCATGGTCGTGATCAAAGCCGTGACAAATCAAGAGATGGTTCTTTTTCAAAGAAAGACATTGAGTGCTATTATTGCCATGAGAAAGGGCACATAAAGCGGGAATGTCGAAAGCTCAAGAACAAGGAGAAAAGCCGTAACAAAAGTGTGGATAAGAACCAAGAAGACACAACGGCAGTTACTATCGATGATCTCATGGTCGTTTGTGAAGATGATTGTATCAATTTTGTGGGCCAAGAGAGCAATTGGGTGATTGATTCCGGTGCTTCTTTTCATGTAACTTCTCGAGTTGATTTCTTCACTACCTACACCAAAGGAGATTATGGTTCTGTTCGAATGGGTAATGAAGGTTTGTCCAAGATTATTGGCATTGATGATGTTTGCTTGGAAATAAATTTGGGCTGCAAGTTGTTGCTTAAAGATGTGAGGCATGTTCCTGATATTCACCTCAATTTGATCTCTACTGGAAAGCTAGATGATGAAGGCTTCAACAACAAAGTTGGTGATGGAATATGGAAGCTCACAAAGGGTTCTTTGGTGGTGGCTAAGTGCAAGAAGACTCATACACTTTATTCGATGCAAGGAAAAATTTATAAAGGTGTTGTCAATGCACTTGAAGATGATACTACTACCGAATTGTGGCACAAGTGGCTTGGCC
Organism: Camellia sinensis; assembly: GCF_004153795.1. Classification (NCBI taxonomy): domain Eukaryota; kingdom Viridiplantae; phylum Streptophyta; class Magnoliopsida; order Ericales; family Theaceae; genus Camellia; species Camellia sinensis. The sequence continues at coordinate 45,828 of NW_021028261.1, read as the reverse complement.
ATATGAGTGAAAAGGGGCTACAAGTTTTGTTCAAGAAAGAGCTTCTACCCCGTTTGAAAGGTACACATCTTAAAACTTGTGTCCATTGATTGGCGAGTAAACAACATAGAGTTTCTTTTCAGAAAAATGTTACTTCTAGAAAACAAAATGTTTTGGAGTTGATTCATTTGGATGTTTGTGGTCCTTTAAAAGTTAGAACACATGGTGGTGCACTTTATTTTGTTACTTTCATTGATGATTATTCAAGGAAAGCTTGGGCTTTTCTACTAAAAACTAAAGATCAAGTTCTAGAAGTATTTAAGTATTTTCAGGCCATGGTTGAAAGAGAAACAGGGCAGAAATTGAAGTGCATCCAATCAGACAATGGTGGTGAATACATTGAGCCATTTGATGAGTATTGTCGCAGCCAAGGTATTCGGCATCAAAAGATAGTTAAGAAGACTCCTCAACAAAATGGAGTTGCCGAGAGGATGAACCGCACCATTGTGGAAAGAACAATGTGTTTACTTTCACAAGCTAAATTGCTAAGATCCTTTTGGAGTGAGCCATTGAAGACAGTGGTTGACGTGATCAATTTGTCTTCTTCCTATCCTTTAAATGGTGATGTTCCAGAAAGAGTTTGAACCGGCAAAGATGTGTCTTATGAGCACTTGAAAATGTTTGGTTGCCGAGCTTTTGTTCACATTCCAAAGGATGAGAGGTCCAAGCTTGATAGTAAGTTAAGACAATGTATTTTTCTTGGCTATGGGCATGATGAATTTGGGTATAGATTGTGGGATCCGATCGACAAGAAAGTCATTCGAAGCCGTGATGTTGTGTTTCTTGAAGACCAAACAATTGAAGACTTTGGCAAAGGTGATCAACCGGAGCCAAAAACTAGTGATCTCATTAACATGGATCCATCCGCTTCATCTTCAGTTGATGATGAAAATGGGGGAGATGTGCAGCCACCTATAGAAGATGTAGAGGATGATGCTAATCCTAATGAAGTTGAGCCAGAAATTGAGGAAGAGCATCCAACTCAAGAACCGCCACCACAACTTGAGTTGAGGAAATCTACAAGGGACCGAAAACCTTCAAGAAAGTATCCTTCCAATGAATTTGTGTTGATTTCCGATCAAGGGGAGCCTGAGAGCTACCAAGAAGCAATTGAGCATGCAAAGAAAGGTGATTGGAAAAAGGCCATAGACGAGGAGATGAATTCCTTGCTTGAAAACCAGACTTATGATTTAGTGAAGTTGCCTAAAGGGAGGAAAATTCTGAAAAATAAGTGGGTATAGACACCCAATTTTTGACCGTCCTCAAGACTTGGACGTCACCGTTTGAACACTCGGTGATCATTTTTATTTGTGTTCGTCTTGAGTTCCCGGAGGTCTCGGCTACGCGCCTTGCCTCAGGATCTCTCGACTCGACTGTTTTGTGTTTGGTCTTGCACCAAACACTTGTGTTTTTGCTTTGGAGGGTAGGGAATACCTTGTTGGCCATCTCCACACTCCACCGGCCATGGCTTGAGGCCACCGATTGTGTCTTGTTGCCATCGGCCAAATGTTTGGCCGACCGGCACTCTAGATGGTCGACCGGCTATCTATTTTGGTCAAATTGCATTTTTGACCAGCCGATCACTATTCATCTGCTTTTGCAGATATTTTTATGGCAGCTGTGCTAGCTGGCATACACTTTGTTCCCCTCCATACACGTGTATGGAGGGATCTCCCTCTTGACTAGCTTACTTGAGAAGCTTTGCAAGAGGGAAGCTCTATAAGAGAAGGCCTCTTCTCCCTCCATTAGGGTTACACAAAAAAGCCAGAGGAGTTCTGATATTAGAGTTAGGTCATAGTGTCTCCATCCTATCTCTATATTTCTCTCTCTCTTTTGCCTTGTGTGTGTTTTTGTCTTACTTTTGTGCACAAACACCGAGTTCTACACCTTCTCTTGGTGACTGAGGGGCCAGAGGGTTGTTCTTGGTGTTCTTGACTGGTTTTGAGCTTTGAGGACCAGCTGGAGCATCATTCTTAAAGAAGGTCAACAAGGGTAAGAACTTACCCCTTTTTATCCCATATTTGCATAGTCTTTTTGCCCATCTTGCGACTATTTTTAGACTTTGTGTATAGCATATAAAAGCCTTGTTTTTGCCTGCTCTAAATAGTTGTTTAAGGGTGTTTTGTTGTTTGAGGTTGTTTGATCCCTCTTAGGGCTTGTTTGGCCCCATTTTTGTGCTATTTTTGGTGAGCTTCGGGACCACCTTGTTTGGGCCTCCTCACCACTGAAATCTTGAGGGATTTTAGTGGTGAGGATGGTGTCTTAAGGTCTTAAGAAGGAGAGGGCCATCCCCTCTCCTTGTTGTCTTCAAAGAGTGTCATTTAAGCCTCATGTGTGAGCACCATTTTTAAGTTCATGTTGGCCATGTCTTAAGTGCTATTTGTGCTTATTTTGCCATGATATAGCACTGTTTTTCCTTGATTTAGACACATCTTGCATGCCTTGCATACGTGTCTTGTAATGCCATGTTTAGGCCTTAACATGCTTTAGGTGTTGACCCTTGTTCTAGCATGATTTTGGCCAAGTTTTGTGAAGCTTTTGTGTATATTTCAGTGTGCTTTAGCTCTGTTTTTAGTTTCTTTGGTCATGCTTAACATATTTTGTATAGTTTCTTTGCATTCTAGCTTGTAGGCCTTGAATGTGTGATGTTATGAGCATGCTTTACTTGCTTTGATTATTTGGTTTGGCACCTCTCTTTCATGATTGTCAGAGCTTACATTGCATACTAATTGTCCATGATCATCTCTTTTAAGTGTGCTTAAAATTTGCCTTTTGATGCTTAGGAGTTGGATCATGTATGCATGCATGCTTGTATGTGCATTTGGCCCCATCTCCATAGTTTATGGCCACTATTTTAGGCTTGTTTGAGGGCTGTCTAAATTAGTTTGAGTCCATCCTTCATGTGTTATAGCATGCTTGCCTCGTGCATTGTTGCATACTTGGCCTATTACATGTTGTTGCTTGCTTGAAATCATGATGCATTTGGCATGTATTTCATTGGTTAAGTTGCTTTGCATTGTTCCTATGCTTAGTCCACTTTACATGTTGTTGCATGTTTCCCACTAGCATAGTTGTCACATGCCTTGCATGCTTATTTTGCATACTTAGCCTCCATGTCTAGGTTGCATTCCATTTGCATGCATGCTTCTCTTGAGTTGAGTATGATAGAGGTCAAGCCCCTTTGTTTGATTATGTGCATTGCATTCCATATCAAAATGCATACTTGGTTTCTTGGGCCATCACGCATTGAAATGCGCGATTGGTGGTCCGAGAATCGAGAACCATGTCCCTTTGAGTCATAAACATGATAGGGGATGTGTTGGTGCACACATTTGCTTGAAATGCATTGCCATGCCATGTTTTGTCCTCTGTTGCTGTCGAAACAGGATTCTACAGGAAGCTTTGGCCGGCCGGCCATCTATACTGCCGACCGACCAAATATGGATGGCCGAGAGCCCAACAAATGGTCGATGACCATCTTGCTATGGCCGGTGATGATTTATCTTAGCCGGTGGTGATCTACAATGTCTAGAGAGTGTTCCTTGAGAATTGTGCCATTTTCAGAGAAGAAAAACAGTGGAAACAGAGGCAACTCGTGCATGGTGGTGGGTTTTCGAGCGGAACCGAGCGCGCATGCATTGGGCCCTCTTCCCGAGGCTGCTTTTACTGTCTTATTAGATTAGTTAATTTTCTTAACTAGTTTAATTTGTCTGTAATAATCAATTAGCTTGTAGGTTAATTAATTATATTATTCTTTTGGTCCCTCCGAGCGAAGGCAAACTTGTAATAAGTGTGGATGCGTGTGTGTATGTTTTCCAATCCCCACTTTTTTCTCTCTTTTACTTACTTGCTTTGATGTTTAGTATTAGGACGTATTTGATTTAACATACCTTATGCTATGCATGCGTGCATCATTCATCAGTATTGCATGCACCAGGCTCGGCGCATCATGCTAACTGCATAAGTATTTCAAATCTAACTTGAATACGTGCATCAAATGGTTACATTTCACATGCCATCCTAGGATTAGCCGAGCCTATCCTAATTGCATTTTGTATGCATCGCATTAGGCACTTAACATGAACTAGGATCATGCATATGATTACTAACTAGTTCATTGTTTTGGCACGGAGTACTAGGTGAGCATTTATGCTTTAGCATCTCGCATGAGTGTGAATGTTAACATGACAGCATGCTTATCATGAGGCTACTTGCTTATATGATATAACTGCTTGGGTGCCTGTGGATGGAGGTTGAATTATCTAAATTGGAATAATGCACTCAAACCATGAGTTTTAAGCCTAATAGATAGTTGTAAAACCATCTTTTCTAAAGCCCACTTGAGGTTGACAAAATCTGCATTTTAGCCTACTCGCGAGTAGCAAACCATTTTCAAAACAAACATGAAATGTTTTGTTCCAATTTTGGCGATTTGGTCTATACTTGTTTGTTGTGCGCATAACGTAGTAATTCTAGGCTAATAACCGGAATAGGAACATGTAATGTTTTCAAAACAAGCTATTATGGTTAGTAGAGGCCGATCTTCGATCGGGCGAGAGGGGGTGCTCATAGCTGACCTTCCCCAATCGTACCCAAGTTCCCGAGCCGAGGCAACTTTGGTGATGACGGACACGTGGCCTTTCGCACCGAGTCAGGGTTTCCTAAATTTCCCAAAATAAAATATTTAGGTGGCGACTCTGTATCTGGCAAAGCAGTCCATGTTTGGCACTTCTTTCTAAAAAATCTGTTTTCTCAAAACCATTTGCCGGATTTGGACTCTTTGGTTTTAGATTAAGAACCGTGACAATTTGAGAGTCCTGAACTGTAGTGAACCCAATATGAACAGAACGGGAGTCATCCTTCCGGGGCGTTCGGGGACGTCTACAGTTTCTGGCGACTCTGCTGGGGATTTGAAGAGCTTGACTCGAACTCATGATATCCTGTTTTGATTTCACTTATGTGTTTCTTTGCATTGCATGTGTATTGGTGCGCCTAGGACACCATGTTTGCCATCTGCCATTCCTGAACGGTTTGCCGGAGGCTTGTCTTGTCAAGGCATGACCATAAGGCTGACCGGTTGTGGGCTCTGCCAGTATGGGAACAGAAACCCCGGTTTTTATCGGGGCACCCTTTTGACCATTCGACCTAGTGCATATTCGGAATCCATAGTGACCATTCCAAGCTAGGACATGTTGCTTACCCAATTATAGGTTGTTTGAAACCGCTGCGTGCGTAGTGAAACCCTAGCTCCTGACAAAATAGGACAGGGAAACCCTACCCCAACATAGGGTTGTCTTGACCCTCATTTGTTTGCTATGTGCTTTTAGAGTGTATCTCTATAGGGAATGCGCATAACAGTTTGCAAGTCTGAGTAACAGGCCTGCGGGCATCACTATCAGTGTTTTGGGGAATCAGTTTTACTTGAGGGTATCAGTTTACAGGCAGAATTTTGGGCAGAATTCTGTAGGGGGGCACAGTCATTCAGTTTTGCTCATATGGGTTATGGTGAAATCAGGCTGAGATGCTCTCTGTTTTTCCTTTTGCTAGGTAGTCCTAGAACCATAGCTTCAAAAGGCTCCGATATCCCCCGAGGTTCATCGGAGTTGCGCTGATAGACTTTGTTAGGTCAGAGACTCAGTTCAAGGGTAATCAGGGTTAGAGAAGGCCAGTCAGGCACAGATCATCAGTTCAACAGTCTTCGGATCAACAGTCATTATCCATCTCACCTGTGTGCGGTTGGGTTGAGATATCTGCTTTTACCACAGAGACAGATATACCGGTTACTCAGTTAGATCAGGACAATATGTCGGGTCTGGAAGAGATGGTGCGCCAACTCCAGGATAGTATGAAAGCCATGCAACAAGACGCTGTCCGTCAAGCAGAATTCGCCATGCAACAGGTTGTGGTCATAGCCCAACATGCAGAGACAATTGCCAGGTTAGAGCAGCAAACTGGAGTATCTACTTCACACCAGGCTCCTCCCCCACCAAGAATTCCAACACTCGGGGAGACAGCTAATGTCCAGGAAGATACGGACATTCCGACAGGGCCAGCTCCGTCCCCAGTTCTACCCCAGCTATCTAAAACACCCAAAACCTACCAGACCCCCCATTTGATGTCGAGACGAACCCCACAACATTGAAAGTGAGCAAGCTTGAGAAATTGTTCAAGAAGTCTTAGGGGGCCCACTCCATTCTTGATATTGAAGATGGGTATACAGACTCGGCTGTGACGCTACCGGACAGATTTAAGATGCTGCACATCGACCGCTTTGATGGATCTGGGGATCCCATGGTACATTTGCAGCTGTTTTCAGACATACTAAGGCCGATGGGCCTCACTAGATTACAGAAGCTATCATTGTTTGGCTGGACCCTGTCTGCGATAGCCGCAATCTGGTATGCAAAATTGGAGAACTCTGTGAAGCAGAATTGGGAAGAGATGGCTGAGGCCTTCAGTGATCAATACTCCTACAACGCACAGATTGAGGTCACAACTCATGATCTTGAAGTCACCCGCCAAGAGCCAAAGGAGAGCTTCTCAGAATTCGTGGCCCGCTGGAGGGCCAAGGCCTCAATGATGACCATTAGGCCAATGAATAAGGATCAAATACGGATGGTTGTGCGCAACCTCCAGCCCAAACTAATACAGAAAATGATCATGCTTCCCTTCCCTACCTTTTCAGATTTGTATGAGATGGGAGTACAGATCGAGGACACTATGAAGCAGGGCCTTATTGACCAGGAAAAGGAGCAGTCTAGGAGGGTGTTTTCCCGCAATTCAAGTGCGACCACCAGCGGCGATGCAGCTGCAAAATCTTCTGAAGTGAGCATGGTCGTCACCACCACACCAAGAGTAGCCACCCCCTTTGTTGGTACATCCACTTCAAACCCCCGAACTTCAGACTATCTACCTCGAAGCAAGAGGGTTTTCACCCCACTCTATATGCCTTTGTCTAAAGCCCTAGGGGTCCTACTCAGGAAAGGACATCTGAAACCGTTGGAACAACGGCCTCTACCCGATCCCCTCCCTCCAAAGCATGACCCGACTAAGTACTGTGCTTTTCATCAACAAACCAGTCATGACACCGACAGTTGTGTCCGTCTCTGCCACAAGATACAAAATTTGATTGACAACAGGGTCATCCCCGCACCAGGTCCTGCAAAGTCTATCGGCACTTGATCAGTGAACTTGTGGGGGATAATGTGATGTGATCGAGGGATGAACCACCTGCGGGTGGCACTCAATTTACTCCGGATGTGGCGTATGGCACGCACTGTTTTGAGCATTTTACGAATGCTAGTTTTGTGCTTTCTGACTTGGGTATTGGGTCAGTCTTGTCGTTTTGTATTAAGTTAGTTTTTTCATATTGAGTCAATTGGGTCCGTCTTGTTGTAACGAGTCAGTCCTGCTTTGTTAAGGTCGGGTGATTCCGGGGGTGTTACCTCGGGCATCACCATTTTGTTTTGCGTTTGTCTTTTCGTTTTCTTTTGAGTCTGTTTCTGCCTTAGAGCCAGAATGCCAACAGATTTGAATGAACAGCAGTGATTTTCACACTTTTGTGTTTGCTTCTGCCTTGCACCAGTTGTGCCAGAGGATTTGAATGAAATGGTAATGCTTTTCACTTGCTTTTCTATGCCTTAAAGTCATTGCATTTGATCTAAGTTTTTCAAAACTTTTTGAATAACATATTGAAAACGAAGAGGAAAGAATTTCTCGGGATTTGTAAAATTTGACCAATCGAGAGAAAGAAAGGCATGCTAAGCCCTTAATGTTTGAGATCATGCTTGTTAATGTGAGTACTGAGAAGGATCCTGGCTTGATCTAGATTGGTTTCACATTGTCTTTCACACGAGCGATTTGTCGTTTTCTTAAAAGATTTCAAAAAAATGTTTTGCGCGATCCTGCGAAGACCTGTGGGGAATTACATATTTACCCTAACAGTTTTGTCCAACGGAATTGTCTATTACAAAAACCTAACAAAATCAAAAGATTAGAATTTAAATTGAAAAAATCAAAAACTCAATATTTATTTTTTTATTAGGTTCAAACCCTAAGATATTTTTTTTTCCAATTTCTTGGATTATTAATTAAATTTTCATAATTTAACTTATCTATTATGTCTCGTCAATTAAAAACATTGTTAGTTCAATTATTTTTTTTCCTGTGAGATGGTTGCTCAAAGACAAATTTAATCAATTTAAATTTTGTTTTAACTTTTGTCCATTGAGAATTCCTAAGCCTTTTGCGTTGAATTGAACCTTCTATATATATATATATATATATATTTATTTGAGACAATAGATAAACAAATTTTTTTGTTCGACCAATTACAAGTATAAATATTTTTTAATACTCTAAGGCCATGTTTAATTCACAAGACTAATAGTAAAAGTATTAATAATTCCATCAAATTAATGTGGTATTCACTCTCCAATTGGATTTGTATGATAAATTATTTCCTTGTCTATTGTTTGATTTGTATTGAATAAGAAAACATATTAAGGCAAAAGAGTCTTTTTATTTTATTTCTCAACTCAGGATATATAATCCCACCCCTACCCCATTACTAATAATTTTACAAATTTGTTGGATTAATTATCCATTGGATTAATAATCCTGAAACAAAATTTCAAAACAAACACAGGATTATTGGGCCCACAGATTAATAATCCCAATCCCATGCTCTAATCCTGTCAATCAAACATACCCTGAGTGTGTTAGGGATGTGGCCTCTTCAGTGATTCTGTCTCTTTTCCTTTTGTACATCAATATGACTGCTATCACAACACTACAATGGGTTCAGTTGTTAGCGGGACTAGTTTGCAATTTCAGGCCTCCTCTTGCTATTGAAAAGTCGTTGCTTGCATTTGAAAGCCTACCTTAAACAAGTGAAGTATTCTCATGTACTTGCAATTTCAGTCCTCCTCTTGCCATTGAAAAACCATTGCTTGCATTTGAAAGCATACCATAAACAACTGAAGTCTTGTCATGTACTTGTTCAAGGGGTCCATATAGCTACACGCCCAAACAAATGAAGCCTACCATATACAATGTCTCACATTCAGATGTGGCACTGAGTTTTTCAACGTTTAAACATATGATTAGTTAATTCTATTTCCTGATGGAGAGTTAGAAAAGTCATATAACTTAGCAGTAGAGTGTCACCTTGGCGTCATGGTATTTTATATTTTTCTTTAAATTTAACAACACTGTTGGAAGAAAATTATAGAGGATCCACCAGGCCATAAGCCTTATCTCCATTGAGACTCTTCAAGGCCGCAATCACTTCCTCCATAGATCATTCTCTCTAGCCAAGTTCTTTCCTCATCTTGAATAGAATCCAACTCCAAGACATCAATAAAATGTCTTCTCAAATCTGACTCAAAGTATAATCTCTTGTAGAAGTCCACAATGTCCATGGAAGTAGCCTCCTGCTGCGTCAAATCCTCACCATTAATCTTCATCTAGCCTATATGATTAACTCTGCTATGAGCAGTGGCCATCCTAAGCAAGAATCCGTTGCTCTCTCTCTCTCTCTCTCCTCTGGCCAATTTACTTCTTCAGAAATCACGAGCCCTTCCACCTTACCTTTTGATGGGTCGTTAAGTACACCAAAAATAAAGACTAAACTATACCTAATTTCCGTAGAATAATGGCAAGTCTAGGTATCGATCCATAGAAACTAATGTGAAATTTAACTATTTTAAATGCGAGATTCATAAGTTAATTTGATGAGAATGGTTGATGGATAAAATATTGAAACAAGAATTAAACTGAAAATGAGAAATTAAATTAACAATAAATAATAGGGGTTGAGGAATTGAGTTGGGGAAAATCCTAGGGCAATGAATCCACCACTAGATACATAAATAGGGTTTAAAGTTGAAAATTGATTGCGTTACTGTTTGAACTACCCAATGCTTCACAACTACAAGCTTGAAGCATTGATCAAGAGAATTGTCGCGTTTAACTTATAGGCATGAATCATCCCAAGTAGTATGAGTTGTTCGCTCTAAACTAAGATAGTAGCATGACCCGTCTCTCGTAGCATGACTCGTCTCATATTTTGAATACGAATGAAATGATAACAATTGTATGGAAAGAATTCAACAATCACAAAAAGAAGAACACTTTAAGAAAATAATAGAAAATGTATTGAAAAACATCTAAACAATACAATACAACTCATTCAAACCATTACACAAGTCAGAAACCTAAGAAAATCTATTTACATGGCTAGGGTTTCATCAAAATCCTAAAAATTGGAGAACTAGACACTCATGGAGGAGTGGGAAGATGAAGAGGATGAAGCCACCATGAAAGAGCACCTTCAACCTTGAAGTCCCAAGCTTTTTATCTTCCAAAAATCCTAGCCTCTCTTTTTCTTCAGCCTTTCTTTCCCCTTTTATACTTTTCCAACAAAACAGGTGACTTTCAGAATTTTGGCACACATCTCGAGTCGTGCCGCACGTGCGGGAAATACCCTTTGCACGTAGAAGCCTTCTGTCTTCTTGGCAGCCTCTCGGATCAGATTATCGAAGAAATCTTCGATTGTTATCAGACATATTCACCCCCACACGATTGCTTGAACACTGGCCATTAGTTTCGCTATCTCTCGACCTGAGAAGCCTTCTGTCTTCTTGGCAGCCTCTCGGATCAGATTATCGAAGAAATCTTCGATTGTTATCAGACATATTCACCCCCACACGATTGCTTGAACACTGGCCATTAGTTTCGCTATCTCTCGACCTGAGAAGCCTTCTGTCTTCTTGGCAGCCTCTCGGATCAGATTATCGAAGAAATCTTCGATTGTTATCAGACATATTCACCCCCACACGATTGCTTGAACACTGGCCATTAGTTTCGCTATCTCTCGACCTGAGAAGCCTTCTGTCTTCTTGGCAGCCTCTCGGATCAGATTATCGAAGAAATCTTCGATTGTTATCAGACATATTCACCCCCACACGATTGCTTGAACACTGGCCATTAGTTTCGCTATCTCTCGACCTGAGAAGCCTTCTGTCTTCTTGGCAGCCTCTCGGATCAGATTATCGAAGAAATCTTCGATTGTTATCAGACATATTCACCCCCACATGTATTGACTTTGCCCAACTCCAGTATGGCGTCCCGGAAGTCCATCATCCACCGAACCTCATTTTAGAGAGAGAATCTAGAGAGAGAGAGCGCCATAGTTGCATTGCAGATCTGTTGAACAGACATGGAGGCTGCCTACTTCAATGATTCTCAACGTCAGGCAACAAAGGATGATGGTGTTATTGCTGGACTCAATGTGATGCGTATCATCAATGAACCTACTGCCGCTGCCAGGCGTCCATACACGATTGCTTGAACACTGGCCATTAGTTTCGCTATCTCTCGACCTGAGAAGCCTTCTGTCTTCTTGGCAGCCTCTCGGATCAGATCATCGAAGAAATCTTCTATTGTTATCAGACATATTCTCCCCCACATGTATCGACTCTGTCCAACTCCAGTATGGCGTCCCATAAGTCCATCATCCACCGAACCTCATTCTTCGAATCTACGAATCTCTCACTCCTCCACCACTATAAACGAGATTGAAAAACATTTTAGAGACAAACCGAGAACAAGACAGAGTCTCTATATACAAACCCATGCCAATTTTAGACCCTTGGCCTCATTTTTAGCAAACTCATTTCCTATAAACAAGAAAGGGACAAATTGAGAGTGTGAATCTGAGGAGTTCTTACTTTAAAAACCCTGAAAGCTCTGAAAATTGAAAGCACTTTGCGTATACACTGACTTTTCCATCTCTTTGCGAATTTCTCTGGGTTTGGGAAATTTATTTGGTTTAAGTGAATTTCTTTGGGTTTGGAGAAGAGAAATTTCTCTGGAGAGAAGGGAAGGCCAGAGAAATTTTCTCTAGATGGCCAGAGAAAATCACAGAGATGAGTATGTGATTTAGTCAGAGAAATTTGGAAATTTCTCTGTGAAGTCACCAGAGAAATTCTCTGCGAACCAGAATTCTTTGTGAAGTTCACAGAGAATTCTCTGTGAAATTTGATATTTGATTCTACAGAATTCAGGTTGTAGAGTTGGTAATAATTGTTGATTTTGCTAAATTCGACTTCACAGAGAAAATTGGTGCAGGGACTTACCTTCCCTAGACTTTCCATTGCAAATTTCTCTGGTCTTCCCTTCTCTCCAGAGAAATTTTTTTCTCTGGCCTTCTGTATATTTCCCACTCTCCATTAGAATTAGGTAAGGATAGATATACCCTGAAAAATTTGTAGATAAGTACAACAAAAATTTATTGAATTCATTCAAAGAAAATGATAGGAATTTCCCAAACAAATTGTAGAAATTCTGAATCAATATCAACAATATAGCATATTCAAACAAGATGAAGCACATTACAATTTCTCTAGAGAGAAGGGAAATTTCTCTGGAGAGAATGGAAGGCCAGAGAAATTTACAGTGGGAATTCTAGGGAATGTTAGAGAAATTGGAAAGTCTAGAGAAATTCTGGGAAGAATTTCTCTGGACTTTCCAATTTCTCTAACATTTCCTAGAATTCCCACTGTAAATTTCTCTGGCCTTCCATTCTCTCCAGAGAAATTTCCCTTCTCTCTAGAGAAATTGTAATGTGCTTCATCTTGTTTGAATATGCTATATTGTTGATATTGATTCAGAATTTCTACAATTTGTTTGGGAAATTCCTATCATTTTCTTTGAATGAATTCAATAAATTTTTGTTGTACTTATCTACAAATTTTTCAGGGTATATCTATCCTTACCTAATTCTAATGGAGAGTGGGAAATATACAGAAGGCCAGAGAAAAAAATTTCTTTGGAGAGAAGGGAAGACCAGAGAAATTTGTAATGGAAAGTCTAGGGAAGGTAAGTCCCTGCACCAATTTTCTCTGTGAAGTCGAACTTAGCAAAATCAACAATTATTACCAACTCTACAACCTGAATTCTGTAGAATCAAATATCAAATTTCACAGAGAATTCTCTGTGAACTTCATAGAGAATTCTGGTTCACAGAGAATTTCTCTGGTGACTTCACAGAGAAATTTCCAAATTTCTCTGACTAAATCACATACTCATCTCTGTGATTTTCTCTGGCCATCTAGAGAAAATTTCTCTGGCCTTCTCTTCTCTCCAGAGAAATTTCTCTTCTCCAAACCCAAAGAAATTCACTTAAACCAAATAAATTTCCCAAACCCAGAGAAATTCGCAAAGAGATGGAAAAGTCAGTGTATACGCAAAGTGCTTTCAATTTTTAGAGCTTTCAGGGTTTTTAAAGTAAGAACTCCTCAGATTCACACTCTCAATTTGTCCCTTTCTTGTTTATAGGAAATGAGTTTGCTAAAAATGAGACCAAGGGTCTAAAATTGGCATGGGTTTGTATATAGAGACTCTGTCTTGTTCTCGGTTTGTCTCTAAAATGTTTTTCAATCTCGTTTATAGTGGTGGAGGAGTGAGAGATTCGTAGATTCGAAGAATGAGGTTCGGTGGATGGTGGACTTATGGGACGCCATACTGGAGTTGGACAGAGTCGATACATGTGGGGGAGAATATGTCTGATAACAATAGAAGATTTCTTCGATGATCTGATCCGAGAGGCTGCCAAGAAGACAGAAGGCTTCTCAGGTCGAGAGATAGCGAAACTAATGGCCAGTGTTCAAGCAATCGTGTATGGACGCCTGGCAGCGGCAGTAGGTTCATTGATGATACACATCACATTGAGTCCAGCAATAACACCATCATCCTTTGTTGCCTGACGTTGAGAATCATTGAAGTAGGCAGCCTCCATGTATGTTCAACAGCTCTGCAATGCAACTATGGCGCTCTCTCTCTCTAGATTCTCTCTCTAAAATGAGGTTCGGTGGATGATGGACTTCTGGGACGCCATACTGGAGTTGGGCAAAGTCAATACATGTGGGGGTGAATATGTCTGATAACAATCGAAGATTTCTTCGATAATCTGTTCCGAGAGGCTGCCAAGAAGGAGCGGCAGTGGGTTCATTGATGATACGCATTACATTGAGTCCAGCAATTACACCATCATCGTTTGCTGCCTCACGTTGAGAATCATTGAAGTAGGCAGCCTCCATGTCTGTTCAACAGATCTGCAATGCAACTATGGCGCTCTCTCTCTCTAGATTCTCTCTCTAGAATGGAGAGACAAATCATCGAATTGGTTTATGGAGGTTTGAAGAGTGAGGGATATGAAATTTCTCTGTAGGGACCTTAGACATCATAATATAATTTTGTGAACCTCTTCCATTACGAAAAGTGAGAGAGGGACCCTAGACCGATTTTTCCCTTTTTTTTTTATAATTTATTTATTTATTTTTTTTTTATTGACGATTCCGTATCAAATTTCCACCTATAAGTTAAAGGACAAGTCAAGTGTACTTGTCAATTGATCAAAACGGGCATTTAATTTGAAGTTGAAACGCATCTTTAGGAGACTACCACGTGGTAAACTTTTCCACAAACTATCAAGTCGAGACGAAGAATGCTGTAATTACCTCCACAAAAGGAACATTTCTCTAGCACAATAATAGTCACCAAATCAAAATCTCCATTGTTCTGGGAATGTATTTTCCTTTAACTCACTTCTTATAAAATTATTTTTTTTTATTTTCATAATTTTATGTTTTTGCTAAATACTTTTATTATTTTGGGTAATTTTTATTTTTATTTTTATTTTTTAAATACTTAAAAATAAATCAGTTCACTAAATATGAAAAATATAAAAAAATATTAAAGTTTAGTACAATTTCATATTTTGTTCTATTCAATGAATTAATTAAAATATTTTAAAAATTCACTAAAAATAAAAAATATGAATTAAAAATTCATAAAATTATTTTTGAAAATTCCAAACTAGAGTGATTAATTTTTTTTACATTTTTTAAAAAAAATTTATTTACCCAGATAATGAAATTTAATTTATAATAAAAAAATATAAAAATAATCTAAACAGTTGTACCGAATAAAAATTAAATAAATTTTAAACATTACCCCTCGCTTTTAACTGTAAAATTGTTAGGGAAAAATTAAAGAAAAAATTTCAGAGTTTGAGCATTTTAACAAAATACATTTGGAGATTTTAATTTTGTCAATTCAAAATTTAATATTTTGATTTGTTTTCAATTTAAATCATCTGTCAATTTTCGTTAAGTAAAACTATCAGAAAAAATATATATTTTAGTCATTGATTCAGTGGAAACGAGAATTTTAGGCGTTTTTAATATACTTACATTAGATTTAATGACTAAAATATAAATTTTTTTTTGATAGGTTTACTTAACGAAAATAAACAAATGATTTAGCCCCCCGAGGTATTGATTTGTGATTATAATTTAATTTTAATCAATGAATAACAATCACAATTAAACAATCAATAACAAATCGGTACAACGATTTAACACGGAAAAAATCACAATTGAACTCCTTCAATTATGATAAAAAAAATCATGGGAGAAAGTTATAAAATAATCCACTAAGAAGACAAAAATGAATTACACATGAAAACCTATAATTATATAGCGAATTCACGCCTGAATTAAACCAAACTTGATGTGCCTCTTCTATCACCGTCTACACTTCGGAATTGGTTTGCCCAAGTTGAATCCACAATGCCATTGTCAATTACACGATGATGAGCCACTTCGAAATCTACCAAAGTTTCAGACCCAAGTTTCTCGGAATCTACCGATGAATACCTCTCTTTTTGTGAATAAAAAAATAAAAACAACCCTTAATGTTTGACAATATATAGTACGTTGGTAAATCCATCACATTCTATATATCAAGGAAATTCGTATATAAACACCCTCTCCAATATAGAATACTTTGTATTTTACTTCTCACTGAGAATCTAGACGGGTTCAACCATAAAATGAGTAAACGGCGCACTTTATACTAAACAGAGTTACGAAGACCGCTTAACCACATACTTTATTGCTTGAGCGATGTGACTAAAGGTGGTACTCACATATAGGTCAATCGATTGAACGCAACATCCACCGTTCGAGTGGTGAAACATCTTTCCCCGAAGTTCATAACACATGCATAGATATTGAATGAACCACTTCACTACTTGAGCACACAAAATACCGCTTAAGTAGTCAAATAACTTTGAACAACGAAATGGCAAAAAAGGAATGCTCAAGTCAAGATACGGAATGTTAGCACAAACTCTTCTGCACAGGTACAACTTGAGTTGGATTCACATAAATGTTCATAACTCACAGATACAACAGAGTGAATAAAAATACAGCTGAATATAGTTTTTGTTGGGTATACCTCCTTATTGGAGTGTGGGACCCAATTGGTTTTTTGAAAAAAGAGTTTAATTTGGTTTAGTATTAATTATAATATATTTTTATATATTATATTTAATTTGTGGAGACTCAATCCAATTTGGAAACAACTAAGGTTTGATAAAAAAAATCCCTAGATTCACAATATTTTAGGGATTGCTTTTTGCTCAACCCGAAGTGATCTGAGGTTGCTAAACATTGGGCACATCAATTCAGTGGAAGAAATAGTTTTGGGTTAGCTTCACTTATTTTGTTGAAAAATTCGGTTGATTTGGTGAAGTTGTTTTGGGTGATTATTTTTGAGTCTTCTACAACTTGGTTCTGAAGATTTTGGTTCATTTATTTGGTGAGGTCTTTCCTCTTTATTTATTTGTGATTATTTGGAATTCACCTAAGGGTGGTTTGTGAGACCATTAGTGTCTCGTTTGTAATCGTTTGGAAACTTTTTTGGTTGATAGTGGAATCGAATTTCGATCCCGTGGACGTACCTCACATTGAGGGAACCACGTACAAATTCTTATGTTGCTTTTGATTTAATTTTTTCGCATTAGTTTTTATTCTCATTGATTGATTTACTTGTGGGAAATTACATATTTTCCCTAACAACTGGTATCAGAGCTTACGATTTATTTGGGTTTATTTATTTGTGTAAATCAATGGAGGGGAATGTGGGTCATATGTCTAGTTTCAATGGAAGCAATTGGGTAACTTGAAAAACTAAAATGGAGGACCTATTATTTTGTAAAGATTTGTATGGACCAATTGAGGGTGATAGTGGCAAACCCGAGGGTATGAAAGATGATGAATGGAATAGGCTTAATCGAAAAGCCGTTGGTGCTATCCGTTAATGGATTGATGACAGTGTGTTTCATCATGTTGCTACTTAAACTTCAGCACATGATTTATGGAAAAAATTAGAAGGTCTTTATAATAGGAAATCAGTCACAAATAAAGCTTTTCTATTTCGTAAGCTGGTTAATTTAAAATATAAAGAGGGCAGCCCTATTCCAGAACATCTGAATGAAATAAAGAGTATTGTTAACCAACTTGCTTCTATGAAAATTATTTTTGATGATGAGTTGCAGGCTTTGATGCTACTTAGTTCTTTGCTTGAAAGTTGGAAGACTTTGGTTGTGACGGTTAGTAATTCGGCACCTGATGGAGTTGTCACAATGAGCCAAGTCACTAGTAGCTTGTTGAATGAAGAAACTAGAAGAAAATCAGCGGGTTCCTCTCATTCGGAAGCATTTGTTGTGAGAGGCCGAAGCAAAACAATGGGGAGGAGTAAGACTCCTCATGGTCGTGATCAAAGCCGTGACAAATCAAGAGATGGTTCTTTTTCAAAGAAAGACATGGAGTGCTATTATTGCCATGAGAAAGGGCACATAAAGCGGGAATGTCGAAAGCTCAAGAACAAGGAGAAAAGGCGTGACAAAAGTGTGAATAAGAACCAAGAAGACACAATGGCAGTTACTATCGATGATCTCATTGTCATTTGTGAAGATGATTGTATCAATTTTGTGGGCCAAGAGAGCAATTGAGTGATTGATTCCGGTGCTTCTTTTCATGTGACTTCTCGAGTTGATTTCTTCACTACCTACACCAAAGGAGATTATGGTTCTGTTCGAATGGGTAATGAAGGTTTTTCCAAGATTATTGGCATGGATGATGTTTGCTTGGAAATAAATTTGGGCTGCAAGTTGTTGCTTAAAGATGCGAGGCATATTTCCGACATTCGCCTCAATTTGATCTCTACTGGAAAGCTAGATGATGAAGGCTTCAACAACAAAGGGTTCTTTGGTGGTGGCTAAGTGTAAGAGGACTCATACACTTTATTCGATGCAAGGAAAAATTTGTAAAGGTGTTGTCAATGCACTTGAAGATGATACTACTACCGAATTGTGACACAAGCGGCTTGGCCATATGAGTGAAAAGGTGCTACAACTTTTGTTCAAGAAAGAGCTTCTACCCGGTTTTAAAGGTACACATCTTAAAACTTGTGTTCATTGTTTGGCGGGTAAAGAAATAAGAGTTTCTTTTAAGAAAAATGTTACTTCTAGAAAAGAAAATGTTTTGGAGTTGATTCATTCGGATGTTTGTGGACCTTTAAAAGTTAGAACACATGGTGGTGTACTTTATTTTGTTACTTTCATTAATGATTATTCAAGGAAAGTTTGGACTTTTCTACTAAAAACTAAAGATCAAGTTCTAGAAGTATTTAAGCTTTTTCAGGCCATAGTTGAAAGAGAAACAGGGCAGAAATTGAAGTGCATCTGATCAGACAGTGGTGGTGAATACATTGGGCCATTTGAGGATTATTGTCGCAGCCAAGGTATTCGACACCAAAAGATAGTTAAGAAGACTCCTCAACAAAATGGAGTTGCCGAGAGGATGAACTGCACCATTGTGGAAAGAACAAGGTGTTTGCTTTCACAAGCTAAATTGCCAAGATCCTTTTGGGGTGAGGCATTGAAGACAGCGGTTGACGTGATCAATTTGTCTCCTTCCTATCCATTGAATGGTGATGTTCCAGAAAGAGTTTGGACCGGCAAAAATGTGTCTTATGAGCACTTGAAAGTGTTTGGTTGCCGAGCTTTTGTTTACATTTCAAAAGATGAGAGGTCCAAGCTTGATAGTAAGTCAAGACAATGTATTTTTCTTGGCTATGGGCGTGATGAATTTGGGTATAGATTGTGGGATCCGGTCGACAAGAAAGTCATTCAAAGCCGTGATATTGTGTTTCTTGAAGACCAAACAATTGAAGACTTTGGCAAAGGTGATCAATCGGAGCCAAAAACTAGTGATCTCATTGACATGGATCCATCCTCTTCATCTTCAGTTGATGATGAAAACAGGGGAGATGTGCAGCCACCTATTGAAGATATAGAGGATGATGCTAATCCTAATGAAGTTGAGCCAGAAATTGAGGAAGAGCATCCAACTCAAGAACCGCCACCACAACTTGAGTTGAGGAAATCTACAAGGGACCGACAACCTTCAAGAAAGTATCCTCCCAATGAATTTGTGTTGATTTCCGATCAAGGGGAGCCTGAGAGCTACCAAGAAGCAATTGAGCATGCAAAGAAAGGTGATTGGAAAAAGGTCATGGACGAGGAGATGAATTCCTTGCTTGAAAACCAGACTTATGATTTAGTGAAGTTGCCTAAAGGGAGAAAAATTCTGAAAAATAAGTGGGTTTTCAAATTGAAGAATGATGGCAAGAATCTGAGGTACAAAGCATGTCTTGTTGTAAAAGGCTTTGGGCAAAAGAAATGTATTGATTTTGATGAAATTTTCTCACCGATTGTGAAGATGTCTTCTATTCGAGTTGTACTTGGCATGGCTGTAAGTATTAACCTTGAAGTTGATCAACTTGATGTGAAGACTGCATTTCTTCATGGTGATCTTGAAGAAGAGATCTACATGGAGCAACCGGAAGGTTTTATGGAAAAAGGGAAAAGAGAAATTTGTTTGCAAATTGAAGAAAAATTTCTATGGTCTCAAGCAAGCTCCGCGGCAATGGTACAAAAAATTTGACTCTTTCATGATGAATAATGGTTTTTCTAAAGCCACTTCGGGCCATTGTGTGTTTGTGAAAAATTTCCCGGATGGTAAATTTATTATTCTTTTGATTTATATTGATGACATGTTAATTGTGGGTCAAGATTCTACCATGATAAACAGGTTGAAATTGGAGTTGAGCAAGTCTTTTGCTATGAAAGATTTGGAACCGGCAAAGAAAATACTTGGTATGAAAATTGTTCGTGATCGCAAAGAGGGACTGATTTGGTTGTCTCAAGAAAGCTACATTGAGAAAGTTCTTGAGAGGTTCAACATGAATAAAGCAAAGTCGGTTGGTTGTCCACTTGCGGGTCACTTTATACTTAGTTCAAATCAATATCCTACAAGTGAGAAAGACAAGGAAGAGATGTTGAAAATTCCTTATGCTTCAGCAGTTAGTTCTTTGATGTACGCCATGATTTGTACAAGGCCGGATATTGCTTACGTCGTTGGTGTGGTGAGTCGGTTCCTTCTAATCCGGGTAAAGAACATTGGACAGTGGTTAAATGGATTCTAAGATATCTTCGAGGGACTTCGAAGGTGTGTTTGTGTTTTGGGGATGGTAAGCCGATGCTTGATGGGTTCACAGATTCTGATATGGCCGGTGATATTGATTCTAGGAAATCTACTTCAGGGTATTTGATGACATTTGCAGGGGGAGCTGTGGCATGGCAATCTAAATTACAAAAATGTGTTGCTCTTTCAACTACCGAAGCTGAATTTATTGCTATTACAGAAGCTTGCAAAGAAGAGTTATGGTTGAAGAAATTTTTGCAAGAGTTGGGTCTGAAGTAACAAAAGTATGTGCTTTATTGTGATAGTCAAAGTGCTATTCATTTGAGTAAAAATTCTGCTTTTCATTCGAGATTGAAATACATTGATGTGAGATACCATTGGATTTGTGATGTGTTAGATTCGAAATTATTGCAACTGGAAAAGGTTCACACAGATGATAATATTTCAGATATGTTGACAAAGACTTTGTCGAGGGACAAACATTTAAAGTGTCGAACTTTGACGGGTATGGTTGATTTCTTCACCTAAGTCGGTAGAGGGAGAATTGTTGGGTATATCTCCTTATTAGAGTGTGGGACCCAATTGATTTTTTGAAAAAGAGTTTAATTTGGTTTAGCCTCCGTTTGGGAAGTGGGTTGGCTTTTTGGCTTTTTGGCTTTTTTGGCTATTTTAGCCTGGGCTAAAAAGTTTGTTTTGGGAAGGGCTTTTTGACTTTTTGGCTTTTTTGATTTTTTTTGTGAGAGAAGAGTGTAATGATTATGGGTTAGATGTGATGTTTTGTTTGTTGTGGCTAAAATAGCCTGTTTTGTCTTTTATGGCTATTTTAGCCCCAACCCAACTTGCCAAACACCACCTTAGTATTAATTATAATATATTTTTATATATTATATTTAATTTGTGGAGACTCAATCCAATTTGGAAACAACTAAGATTTGATAAAAAATCCTAGATTCACAATATTTTAGGGATTGTTTTTTGCTCAACCTGAAGTGATGGGCGGCTGCTAAACATTGGGCACATCAATTCAGTGGAAAAAATAGTTTTGGGTTAGCTTCACTTATTTTGTTGAAAAATTCGGTTGATTTGGTGAAGTTGTTTTGGGTGATTATTTTTGAGTCTTCTACAACTTGGTTCTGAAGATTTTGGTTCATTTATTTGGTGAGGTCTTTCCTCTTTATTTATTTGTGATTATTTGGAATTCACCTAAGGGTGGTTTGTGAGACCATTAGTGTCTCGTTTGTAATCGTTTGGAAACTCTTTGGTTGATAGTGGAATCGGATTTCGATCCCATGGACGTACCTCACATTGAGGGAACCACGTAAAAATTCTTGTGTTGCTTTTGATTTAATAGTTGGAGTGGCTTAATACAATAATTAGAACATTAGATCAATTAAACACAACTTAATTAATTAATCTGAATCAATCTTGCCATAAGGTTCTAAAAATTCCAATTAGTATATTCATGTACTCAATTTTGGTTTCTAAAAATATTAAGGCCTCCAATTTCATATTCAGAGCAGAAATCACAACATATAATTTTCATATTGAACATATATACTCAAATTGATTACATGACACATATCACAATTAATAATTAACACATAATTGAATAAATATAATCATGATATGCATGTTGGGGTCAATATTTATCTCTTTACACCTTTCATTTGAGATTTTTTTTTTATTTATATGTGAAATTACCTTTAAGGACTAAAGATAAAAATTAAATAGATTTGATTATCTCTTTACTCTCATTACACTTCAATCTCTATTTTTTTTTCATTCTTTTTAATTTTTTCTTCTCTACTATACATCTACTTTCAAAGAGTAAGAATTATAGTATTTTGATCATAAAATAAAGTAATGGACAAAGAAATGGTGGTGAAGGACTAGCAAAAAAGTGAAATTGTGAGTTTTTAATTTTTATGTTTTCGTTTCATTTTTGAAGAGAGTTATTCGACTTTTGTTCGGAGTACTAGAATTGAACAAAATCAAATAGTCCAAAATCACACTATCGAACAAAAAATACTTGTTTAGTAATCTACAGTCGAACAAAAAGTACATGTATGCCACTTACTGAGAAACATTTCCAGTTTCATTTTTTTGACATTTTTGTTTTTTTTTGTTTTGAAGGATTATGATTCTATTCACTACAGTAAGGTTAGTAATGCATTATTAATGGACTATAGATGCTTGTACATTTCATGTTTTTATGGATACTTAATATTTTAAGGAAAGTGAATTTGTAAATATGTGGCAACAGATGATTGGTTAAATGTAGTTTGTTCGGTAACATGACACTAGGATAATTTAGACGGAATAGGTGTAATGTTTTTGAAAATGGTTTAATTTAGGGTTAGTTTTGGTATTATAAAGGGTGTAACGAGAATTTCAATTTTTTTTTTAATGGTGTAATGAAAAATTAAATACAAAGAGGTAAAATTGTGATGTAAGTAAAATTTCTCTTAAAATATGAATTTTTGGTAAAATGTGCTCTTAAAGGTAAATATCAAGAATATTTAAAAAGATTATCGTGGGTGTTGATTTTTGACCACACAACCAAAAGGGGAACTCAGCTGGAGAGTACCAGCATAATAGATTAAGCCCAACAACATGTAACAAGAAGATGAGAATACCACGGTGGTTCGTTCACTTGGGACACTTTGACAATCAAGTCAGTAAAACTTTATCTCTCACAGATAGCAAATAGTACTTAAACTCACAAGAAAGAACATACCCCAGACCCATAAGGGTGCCTTGCTTTTATAACCAGCAGTGACCTAATCCCTTAGAAGCCTTACTTCAGTGGACTCAAGCTCAATGCTCATCATGACCTGTAGTGTCCTGGGTCTTGGACTAGACTGAACGTGTCCTTCAGACCTACTTTCCTTTTCTTTTTGGTACCTTGATAGTCTGCGTTGCATCAATGTTTGGGAGTTTGAACTTGTTTAATCCATTCTGCGTTAGACCAAGTTAAATTTTTCGAGTTCGAGCGTAAGGACGAAATTGAGGGGAGTGAGGTCACCTCGAGAAGTTTGGGCCGAGTTTGGTGGGACCGTACGTGCGAGGACTTAGGCCGCACGTGTGGATTAGGGGCCGCATGTGTGGAGGGAAGTGCCGCACGTGCGGGGAGGAAAAATGGGTGAGATTTCAATACTACTTTAATTGCACGTGCGGTGGGGAAGTTTCGCACGTGCGGGAAGGGCTCTGTACGTGCGGCCAGGTGCATGAAACTGCCTCGATTTCTGTGGCTTTCAGCTATGTATTGATCATTGGTCCCTTTTTGATTCATTTCAAAATATTTTTCTCTCTCTCTCCAATTTTTTCTCTCATCCTTCTATACCCAAACCCTCAAAACTTTTCATTTTCTTTTGACCCCAAGAATCCATTGAGATTTGGGTACTAGTTCCTTATACCAAAATGACAAGCATACCGAGAGCTTCGTTTTGACGGGTGGAGATCGAATTACAACGAAGTTGATTTTTTGGCTTTTCTCATCTTCTCTCTTTGAGGTAGAGATTTCTTTGATCTTTTTCAATACCTCGTCTATTGATAGACATGTGGTAGGTTTTATTACATAAAAACCATGTTTGTTATGGATTTTTCAAAAATCATGAAAGGGGATCTAAGATTTAACATTTGAGATTGAGATTTGTGAAATTGATTGTTGTTTCATGTGGAGAAAGGGGTAAAGCCCTAATTTTTGTAATAATGCCTAATAGGTAAAAATGGTTAAAATTGTAAAATAATCATGTTATGAATTAAGGAATTTGATTAATGATTTGGTAATTAATTTGAAATGAAATCGGGTCTCATGATTTTAGCAATAGCCTTGCGTTGGGTTGATTATAGTTGAGTATAATGAATTGGTAGCTTGTTCATTGCTAAAAAGGGGGTTAACTATGAGATTAGAATCACTGGGTTACAATTTTGATGAGTTGAATTTGAGTGGATTATGACTTGATTATCCATGGATTGGGTTTTTGGTTAAATGAAGGAAATGAGTTTTTTTTTTGAAAATATAGTTGGTGTATTGTGAATTGAGAATTGTGGAAATTGATTTTGGAAAGAAGAGGTAACTATAATTC
This sequence comes from Camellia sinensis, assembly GCF_004153795.1. NCBI lineage: Eukaryota > Viridiplantae > Streptophyta > Magnoliopsida > Ericales > Theaceae > Camellia > Camellia sinensis. Next base: position 21,302 of record NW_021028261.1, on the reverse strand, counting down.
TTTTGCAAATTGAAAAAGAAATTTAGGTAGAAATTGAAAACCTTTGAATATTATTGTTATTGTTGGACTTAATGCCTCATATGAATTAGATAGTTGTATTACGTGTATTTAATACACATTGTTTAGAGGTTTTGTCTTTGGTCATCGGTGGAGGATGACATTGTCATGTTGAAATGATTGTGTATGTAGTACACTCGAGTTATTTATGCTTGTGTACAAAGTGATAGTTGGAAAACTTGCACATGTTGAGAGTAAGAGGTATCAGTACCTTCTAGCTAGCGCCTAGAGAACTTGGCTGTGCTAAGAATAAGAGATACCAGTACCTTCCAGCTAGCGCCTGGAGAACTTGGCAGAAGTACCATTACCTTCCAGTCGGTTTCTGAAAAATTGGCATGTTGTTGTGAAAAGATGTACCGTTGGCTTACCGTGCTTAAGGCAGGTAGAGTAGAGTTTTTTATTATTATTGTTTTAGTGTGACTGTGATATGTCATGTGTTATGATGATTGTGGTTCTGAGAGACTGAGTTGTCTTAAAAGTTAAGTAGCTAGTGGTTGGGTGTGTGTTGTTTCCATCTCTTGAGTTAAATGGTTATGTGTACACGTGAGTGTATCAAATTGACTGTTGATAGTATTTTACTTAACCTTGGGTTTAAGGCATGGAAATGTGATGAATGTATTTATGCATTGAGGTTGTAAGAAACAACGAAAAGAAAAATCAGATCTTGGTCATTTGTTTCAAAGGCAAGACGATTATTATGAAATACTTTGTTAAAGATGGAAAACACAGTTATTATGTGCTATTCTATTAAAGATGGGAAATTGAGAAGTAAATGTGGACTGGTTATGTTGTTGAATAAATCAGATGCTTTTGAGAAAAGTATCTATGTATGTATACTTTGGTTATAAACCGTCACAATATGTATATGATATAATGTGAAGCATTCATGATCATACCTATCTGTATGTTGTTATTGTTTAGGATCATGTTAGGATCCCTACTGGACTTTATGTTCATCCCACATTGCTAATTCTTTTAAGGTGATGTTAAGAAGTGCTCGAGATCGATGATCACCCTTTGTTATTGGCCACGCGGCCCTTTTTATTTGTGGGCAGAATGCCGTTATTGTAAAAAGGTTAAACCCCTTTCTTTTACTTTTAAAGATGTAAGTCTACGGACAATTTATTTAGTCATACTCCTATTGCATTCATTTTGTATTCGAATAAGAGAATCTTTATTTATTCTTTCTCATTGATGTAAAGAGCTTCCGCATGTTATTTTTGAAATTGAATTAATTCAATAATTTTGGTAATGGATTCCGAGTAATAAAAAAAGTGGGGCGTTAAATGAACTCTAGGTTAGATAGGGATAAACTCTTCTTAAGCCTTATCCTTATCCAGACTTATGAGTTTAAGTACTATTTGCTATCTGTGAGAGATAAAGTTTTACTGACTTGATCGTCGGAGTGCCCCCAAGTGGACGAACCACCGCAGTATTCTCATCTTCTTATTACAGGTTGTTGGGCTTAATCTATTCTGCCAGTGCTCTCCAGCTGAGTTCCCTTTTTGGTTGTGTGGTGAAAAATCAACACCCACAATTATATATTGTTTATTATATGCACTTTAGTGCATAATGTATACTCACGATTTGTCAAAAGGTAAGAGCACACGTTAATAAAAATTTTAAATTATAAACACTTCCAAAAGAAAACTTGTCATTTGAGAGGCAAACCCAACTCATGCAATTTGGAGGAGTAAAAATAAGAGTACTTTCAATAGGTCTTAATAGTTGGATTTAATTTTTATTAAGTCCTATTAAAAATAAGTTCTAATAAAACTGTTGCTAAAAATAATTTTTTGTAACGATTTTTTACACGTGTCGCTAAAAATTGACAATTAGTGATTTTTTCTTTGGTCATGATTTTTATAAATTGTCACTAAAACTTATGATTAGTGACGTTATTATGTGACGAATTTTTTAAACTATTGCTGAAAGTTGAAAATTAGTGACGCTTTTTTGTGACGATTGTTTTAAATTGTCGCTAAAACTTATAATTAGTGATATTTTTTGTGACAATTTTTAAACTGTCGCTATAAATTAACAATTAGTGATGTTTTTTAATAGTGTTTGATGAAAAATATTATTAATCATCATAAGATCTATTGGATAATAAGTTCTTCTATTAGAATCTACATGTAAGTCCCCCCTAAAAATATCTGATTAAGCAGCTCCGAAGGAAAAATACTGGGAAGGATCTCAGTCTTCCAACTTCCATCACCATTCAAGAAAGATCACACCTTAGATTCACTCATAAATTAAGGGTTCACCAGTCTTCCAAAACAAACATTTCTTCCATCCCTGACTACCCATTTAATACCCTTCATTAGAAAGGCTTAGATTTTGAGAAATATCCATCTTGAGACTAAGGTTTCTCACTGTCCTATCAACCATTTTCAGAAATGAACATTTTTTTTTGCTTGGGAGAAATGAGCATTTCAAATTGGATGATATCAATATTATATTACAAAAAAAAAAAAAAAAAATTGATGTTGACGAAACGAAGTACTTATTAGATTTATAGTTAGTCGGTGTCAATAATTGTTCTTAATACTTAATGGTGAAGAAAAGGGTGACTCTATGTATAAAAAAGTGTTTCAATATATTTTAGTTCTTGATGTATAAGACATATTTTAAAATTGAAATACTTTTATATATTGGAGATTAAACTAACACAATTTAAATATTAGGGATCAAAATGACACAAGACTTATATTTTGAAGATTAAAAATGTAATTAATATTTTATTTTTTAATATATGCGATTTTCAAAATAAACTGAAACAGATTTTATATATTGGGGTCAGATTGACGTAATTCACATATTAAGGATTAAATTGAAACACTTTTATACATTAGAGACTAAATTAATACAATTTAAACATTGAAGATCAAAGTTATACAAAATTTATATTTTGGTGACTAAAAATATTATTAAACTTTTATTTTTTTAATATATGTGATCTTCACAATAAAAAACAATAACATCACAATTTAACAGAAATAATAATTTCTATAGGTTAAAAAAAGAAAATGCAAACAGTACATGACTGCAAAGGTCACTGTTGCGGAACCATACTCAAACAAACATTGAAAACAAGTCAAAGAAAGCAGAAGAGTCTACCTCACCTCACCTATGGGAGATTATTTCATTTTTATTCTTATACTTTGTCACGATTTTAATGACCTCTCAGACTACTCTTATTTTCACGCGTACCTCTATACTATTTAATTTATTATCAATTTTACCCCTGTCATTAGATTTGAAACGGAAAAAGTTTAAAAAAAATTATATTTTGGCTCCAAATTTCAAAAGAAAGATATAGACCCACATTTTCCTACCAGCAAACTACTACCATCAGCAACCACCACTTCAAACCCTTATATCTCCTTCGTTATAACTCTGTTTCGCCTCATTTTTACGTTGTTGGATTCAATTCACGGTCTAATTTTCATATCACATCTCAAACGTCTCGTTCTTCTTCTTTTGCATGCTATCGGAGCTCCGACAGTTGATAAAAAAATAAGACTTTTCTTCTCGTTTTCGAATTTTGTTCGAGCTACCTTTCGGACTTCATATCTTTCTTGATTCTTGACGGTTCTACTTAATTCTTTCGCCATGTTCTTCACCTCACTTCCTACTTCGCCCTACACTACCTCGCTTTCTCACTTCTTCGTGTAATGAGCGGTTTTAGTATGCCAAAAGTTGTCCGAAAACTAATTTCAAAAATTTCAAAACATTTATCTTTTGTTTTTTTCTTCTCTATCTTCCTCATTCTTCTTCTTCTTCTTTTTCTTCTTCCCTTATAACATGATGTGGAACATGGTTCTAGGTGGTAACAAAACTGATGATGATGGTGGTGGCGGTGGCGGTAATGGAGTTCAGTGGCGGTGAAGTTGGGGGTTCGGGTAGTGATCTTCTTCTTCTTTTTCTGTTATATACATATATATCATCTTTCCTATTGGAATTTTGTCAGTCCATTTGAATAAAACACCAAGCCGATTCAGACTTGGATTATAAATGAGTGTAGACACCTCATTTTTGACCGTCCTCAAGACTTAGACGTCACCGTTTGAACACTCGGTGATCATCCATGTTTGTGTTCGTCTTGAGTTCCCGGAGGTCTCAGCCACGCGCCTTGCCTCAGGATCCCTCGACTCGACTGTTTTGTGTTTGATTTTGCACTAAACACTTGTGTTTTTGCTTTGAAGGGCAGGGAATGGCTTGTTGGCCATCCCCACATCTCACCGGCCATGGCTTGAAGCCACCGGCCATTGTTTTGTTTCCATCGGCCAAATGTTTGGTCAGTCGGCACTCTGTTTGGTCGATCGACCATTTATTTGGTCAATTTGGCATTTTTGGGTGGCCGACCACCATGCATTTGCTTTTGGCAGATATTTTGTGCCAGCTGTGCTAGCTGGCACCCACTTTGCCTCCCCTTCATACACGTGTATGAAGGGATTTCACTCTTGCTTAGCTTGTTTTGTAAGCTTTGCAAGAGTGAATCTCTATAAGAGGAGGCTTTCTCTTCCCTCCTCAAAGGTTCCAGAAGTTCAAGGGAGGGTCTGAGATTAGGGTTAGGGTTGTGTATCTATTCTATATCTATATCTTCCTCTCTTTGTGATTTGTGTGTGTTTGTCCTTACTTTTGTGCACAAACACCTAGTGTTACACTTTCCTTTAGCTACTGAGGTACTTAGGAGTGATTTTCAAAGCTCTTGAGTTGATCTAAGCTTGAAGAGGCTGCTGGAGCATTGTTCTTTAAGAAGGTCTTCAAGGGTAAGAACTTTGCCCTTTTATACCCATTTTTGCATAGGCTTTTAGCCATCCTTGCATCTATTTTTAAGCTTTGTGTATAACATATAAAAGTTCTATTTTTACCTGCTTAAAATAGTTGTTTAAGGTCACTTTGTTGTTTGGGGTTGTTTGACCCCTCTTAGGCCTTGTTTGGTCCCCATTTTGTGCATTTTTGGTGAGCTCTGGGACCACCTTGTTTGGGCGTCCTCACCACTGAAATCCAGAGGGATTTCAGTGGTAGGGATGGTGCTTTAAGGTCCTAAGAAGGAGAGGGCCATCCCCTCTCCTTGTTACCTTCAATGTTGGCCATTTTAGCCTCATGTGTGAGCATCTTGTTTAAGTGCATGTTGGCCATGTCTTAAGTGTTATTTGTGCTTATTTTGCCATGATTTAGCACTGTTTTTAATTGGTTTAGACACACCATGTATGCTTAGCATACTTGTCTTGTAATGCCATGAAATTGCCTTAACATGCTTTGTGCTGTGAGACTTGTTTCTAGCATGATTTTGGCTTAGCTTTGTGAAGCCACTATGCTTACTTGTTTTGGCTTAGCTTGGCGAAGCTTTTATGCATGTTTTAATGTGCTTGAGGTCTGTTTTTGGTTGTTTGGGCCATCCATGGCTTGCTTTGTATAGCTGCCATGCAATCTCCCTTATAGGCCTTGAGTGTTGACCCCTCCAGCATGCTTTATTTGCTTTGTTTCAATGGTTTGGAACAACTTATCATGTCATTTCAGTCCTTATAGCATGCTTGTATGCTTGCATTTGATGCTCTTTTAATGCTTTAAAAGGTTGGTGTTTCATGCCCCATGTTTGTGCCATTGTGTATGCTTCTAGGATTAGATCATTTAGATGCCATCTAAGTAGTTTTTGGGGCTTACTTTGGCATGATTTAGGACCGTTTTGATTCACTTTAGTCATTTGCTTCATGTGTCACATGATCATAGTTTAAGTCCTTGGGCTTGGTTGCATGCCTTGTTTGCATTGATAGGTTGGTTTGGCATCATTTCCTACATGTTTTCAAAGCTTATCATGTATGCTATTTGTCCATGTTAAGTGTGCTTAAAATTCCCCTCTTTGTGCCTAAGTGTTGGACCATATGTGCATGCATGTTTGTGTGTATTTTGGCCTTCATTTCTTTAGCATTTGGCCACTGTTTTGGGCTTATTTGAGAGCTGCCCAAACTAGTTTAAGACCATCCTTTGCATGTTGCTGCGTGCTCATCTTGTGTGTTGTTGCATGCTTGGCCTATCGCATGTTGTTGCATGCTTGAAACACTTTGCATTTGGCATGCATTCTCTTGGTTAAGTTGCTTAACATGTTGTCACATGTCTTGCATACTTACATGTGCACATTGCATCTTGTATGCTTGTCATTAGCATAATTGTTCCATGCCTTGCATGCTTGTTTGCTTAGGTTGTGTGCCTATTGCATGTTTGTCCACATGTCCATGTTGCATACTCAGGTCCCATGCCTTGGTTGCATTTTGCATGCATGCCTTGCCTCTTGAATCACCATGATAGAGGTTGGGTCCCTTGTTTGTTTTGTGTGTATTACATTTGACATTAAAATGCACACCTTGGCCTTTTTGGCCATGCGCGATTGGTGGCCCGAGAGTCGAGTCCCAAACTCTTTTGAGTCATAAACATGATAAGGAGTGTGGTGGTGCAGACATTTGCTTGAAAATGCATCGCCATGCCATGTTTGCCCTCTGCTGCTGTCAAAACAGGATTCTACAGACAAAGATGGCCGGTCGACTGCATCAAGTGCTGATCGACCAATTATGGATGGCCGGGAGCTCAATAGATGGTCGATGGCCATAATCCCATGGCCGGTGGTGCTTTCTCTTGGCCGGTGGCATCCCATAGTGTTCAGAGAGTGTACCTTGGGACTTGTACAATTTTCAGAGGCATAAAGTAGTGTAAACAGAGACAGCTTGTGCATGGTGACGGATTTCCGAGCAAACTCGAGCACGCATGCATTGGACCCTCTTCCCGAGGCTGTTTTATTGCTTTCTTAGCTTAGTTAATTTGCTTAACTAGTTAAGTGGTCTGTAATAATTAATTAGCTTGTAGGTTAATTAATTTCATTCATTCTTTTGGCCCCTCCGAGCGAGGGCGAATGTGTAATAAGCGTGCGTGAGTGTGTGTATGTCTTCCAACCCCACGTCTTTCTCCCTTTTATTTTACCAGCTTTTGATGGTTAGTATTAGGGCATATTCAATTTAGCATACTTTAAGCTATGGATGCGTGCATCATTTATCAGTATTGTATGCACCGGGCTCCGCGTATCATGCTAACTGCATAGTATTTCAAATCTAACTTGAATATGTGCTTGTAGACGTCCCCGAACGCCCCGGGAGGGATGAGCTCCCGTTCTGTTCATTTGGGGTCACTACAGCTCATGACTCTCAAATTGTCACGGTTCTAAGTCTGAACCAAAGAGTCCAAATCCGGCAAATCGTTTTGAGAAAACAGATTTTTGAAAGAAGTGCCAAACATGGACTGCTTTGCCAGATACAGAGTCGCCACCTAAATATTTTATTTTGGGGGAAATTTAGGAAACCCTGACTCGTTTGCCTAAGGCCACGTGTCCATCATCACCAAAGTTACCTCGGCTCGGGAACTTGGGTACGATTGGGGAAGGTCACTTCGTGAACACTCCCGCCCGCCCGATCAAAGATCGGCCTCTACTAACCATGATATCTAGTTTGGAAAACATTGTGTGTTCTTATCCCGGTTATTAGCCTAGATTTACTATGTGATGCGCACAACATACAAGTATAGACTGGATCGTCTGAATTGGAACAAAACATTTCATGTTTGTTTTTGAAAGATGGTTTGCTACTCGCAAGTAGGCTTAAAATGCAGATTTTGCCACCCTCAGGTGGGCTTAAGAAACGATGGTTTTGCCACTATCTAGTGGGTGTAGACACCCCATTTTTGACCGTCCTCAAGACTTGGACGTCACCGTTTGAACACTCGGTGATTATCCATGTTTGTGTTCGTTTGGAGTTCCCGGAAGTCTCGGCTCGCGCGCATTGCCTCAGGATCCCCGAACTCGACCGTTTAGTGTCTGGTTTCACACCAAACACTTATGTTTTTCCTTGGAAGGGCAGGGAATGCCTTGTGAGGCATCCCCACACACCACCGGCAGTGGCTAGAGGCCACCGGCTGGTTTTTCCTGCCATCGGCACTTTTGTTTGCCGGTCGGCACTCACTTTTGCCAAAATGGCATTTTTGGCCGGCCGACTACTGTGCATCTACTTTTGCAGATATATAACACAGCCTTCGTCATCGAGCGATCAACCTGCGGTGTCCAAGTCTTAAGGGCGGTCAAAAATGGGATGTCTACACATTGTCATCCCCCTGTGGTGTGCTGGAAAAATCAAGCAAGTCAGGGAATTGTGTTGGCGTTGCATCCCCTACAGTGTGATTTTTAATTTTATACTTCTTAACTCTGGTCGCAGAGCTGATATTTCCGCTATTTGTTCCTGAATCTAATTCACTCTCAATGTGGCCACCATTTGGGGTATCCAGTTTCCAAAAGTCCAAACTTGGTTCAACGTGTTCCATATTAACAGTGTCATGCGCAGTACCATCCCACACTGTTTCGGGTGCAATGTTTAGCACATTAGTCGTGTCAACATTCCCAGTAATGTTCGCCCCCTGTTCCACCACAGCCGCGTTGGTGTTTAGCTGGTAGCGTTCAAGTATCGTTCCCGATAATTTCTGAGAACTCAACTGCATCGAAACAAGCAACATCAACCATGTGTTACCATGGGTGACAAACTAATTGATAGTAACATAGAAGTTTATTTGACGAACCTCAAATACACCTTCTGCTGTTAAGTCCAATAATTTGACCCTACTGATTAGTCTGCTAATATTCCAATTACAAAACCGTGGAAATAGTTTAGGCCTCTCAGATTTGATTAGGATGGTATGCTCGCAAATGAAAAACTGCGAAAAATAGGAATAAGTTACCAAATCATTCAATGAATGAGCAAAACAATAATGCCTTATGCACACACATTTTTTAATTGTAATAAACATTTGACGAACAACTTCTCCACCATACACGGATCTACAAATTCAGTTCGAAAATGAAGGAAAGTGAAAGAAAGTAATAGTAATTGAGAGATTAGTGATGATCCAAACACATACCTTTATATGCGTGATTGAGAGGTTATGTGGTGTCTTCAAAAAAAATTTGAAACCAAAATAAAATTATTCAACAACAAAGAATAAAGCATTATTAGATAAAAATACAAATATAATACAGATTGTGAATTGCCTTATCCACCCCTTTCAACTGCAGTGAAATGAGACCCTCAATACCAAGCCAAACCTTTTTTCCTTCAAACGCGGATATCATGGTTAGTAGAGGCCGGTCTTCAGACCGGGCGAACGGGGGTGCTCATAGCTGACCTTCCCCGATCGTACCCAAGCTCCCGAGCCGAGACAACTCCTGTGATGACGGATATGTGGCCTTCGGCACCGAGTCAGGATTTCCTAAATGTCTTAGGTTGTGTGCCTTCGTTTCTAGCATGTTTTAGGCTTACATTTGTGAAGATTTTGTGCTTATCTTGACATGTTTTAGGTCTGTCCGTAAGTGTTTGGGTTGATTTTGGCATGCTTGGTATAGCTCCTTTGTATTTGGGCTTGTTGGCCTTGAGCATATGAATGTATAGCATGACATCTTTGCATTGATTTGGTGATTTGGGATCATCCACCATGTCATTTCAGTCCTATTTGCATGCCTATATGTTTACCTTGGATGCATCTTTAATGCCTCATAAGCTTGTGTAGCAATGCTCCATGTTTTGGTGTTTATGCATGCCTTTGTTCTTGAGTCATTTGGATGCCATCTAAGTGGTCCTTAGGCCTTGTATTAATGTCCTAAAACTCTGTTTTTTGGTCAATGATTTCATGCCATGTTTGGTCTTGCTAAGTGTAGTTCAATGCTCCATTGGTTTGCTTTAAGTACTTGGACCATTTGCATGCTAATGTTTAGCCTATCTTGTTGCTTGGTTTGGTATCATCCTAACATGATTTACAATGCTTGTGTTGCATGCTAATTGTCCATGATTACCTCCTTTCAAGTGTGCTTGAGAGTTGTACAATTTGTGCCTAAGTGTTGGTCCTTGTGTGCATGTGTGTGTGCATGCCATTTAGCCCTCATTTTATAGCACTTTGGCCCTTGTTTTAGGCCTTATTGGAGCTGCCTAAAATCATGCTTTAGACCACCTTTGCATTGGTTAGCATTGCCTCATGTTTGTTTTCATGCTTGCATAAGTTTGTTGCCATGCCATGTTGCATCCTTAGCTTGTGTGCCTAGGTTGCATTGCATCTTGCACGCATGCCTTGTTCCTTGAATTGGTGATTGGAATTGGGCCTTGTTTGTTTGATTGGTTTGCATTTCATTTGACATGAAAATTGCATACTTGGTTCTTTGGGCCATCATGCATGGAAATGCGTGATTGGTGGTCCGAGAATCGAGGCACATGCCCCTTTGAGTCATTATCATGATAAGGGACATGGTTGGTGCATATATGCCTTGAATTGTGCTGCCATGCTTTGCCTTGCCCTCTGTTGCTGTCAATTGCAGGTTCTACAGGCATTCCTTGCCAACCGGCAGTATATATTGCCGATCGGCAGTAAACGAGCAGCCGATGGCTTCATTTTGTGCCAGTGACTACACCACATTGCCGGTGGCAATTCTATTCAGCCGATGGCACTCCTCAATGTCCAGGGAAGCAGTCCTGAGGTTTTGGCAACCTCCAGAGGAGTAAAAGAAGGAAAACAGAGGCAGCCTATGCATGGCGGTGCGTTTCCCAAGGCGATTTTCTGTTTTCCTTAGTTTTAGTTAATTTTCTTAGTTGATTAGGCAATTTGTAATATTTAATTAGCTTGCGTTGTTAATTAATTTGTAATATTTATTTGGTCCCTCTGAGTGAGGGTAAATCTATAATAAGTGTATGTGGGTGGTGTGTATGTCTTCCAATCCCCACTTCTTTCTTCCCTTTTATTTGCCTGCTTATGATGGTAGATTAGGGCACGTTTAATTTAGCATACCTTATGCTATGCATGTGTGCATCCATCCATTTGTATTGCATGAATTAGGCTCGGTACATCACACTAACTGCATCTGTACTTCAATTCACAAATTGAATATGTGGTAGTTGACCGCATTTCACATGGCATGTTTAGGGTTAGCCGAGCCTGCCTAGATTGCATTTTTGCATGTGATGCATTAGCCATTTTTAACATGAACTAGGACACGCGACTAGTTTCTGTTTTGGCTCGGAGTACTAGGTAAGCTTTTATGCTTTAGCATATCGCATGCGTGTGAGTGTTGCCACGACAGTATGATTACCATAAGGCTAGCTGCTTATGCGATATAACTGCTTGAATGCCTGTGGATGGAGGTTGAATTATCTAAATTGGAATAATGCATTAAAACTGTGAGTTTTTAGCCCACTAGATAGAGGCCGATCTTCGGATCGAGCAAGAGGGGGTGCTCATAGCTGACCTTCCCCAATCGTACCCAAGCTCCCGAGCCGAGGCAACTTTGGTGATGACGGACACGTGGCCTTTGGCACCGAGTTAGGGTTTCCTAAATTCCTCATAAAGCATAACATAGTAATTCTAGACTAATAACCGGATTAAGAACACATACGTTTTCAAAATTGGATATCACGGTTAGTAAAGGCCGGTCTTCAGACCGGGCGAGAGGGGGTGCTCATAGCTGGCCTTCCCCGATCGTACCCAAGTTCCCGAGCCGAGGCAACCTTGGTGATGACGGACACGTGGCCTTCGGCACTGAGTCAGGGTTTCCTAAATTCCCCCAAAATAAAATATTTAGGTGGCGACTCTGTATCTGGCAAAGCAGTCCATGTTTGGCACTACTTTTTCAAAAATCTGTCTCTCAAAACGATTTGCCAGATTTGGACTCTTTGGTTCAAGATTAAGAACCGCGACACAAAATCGAGAGTCCGAACTGTAGCGAGGTCCCCCCCGCGGTCTTGTTACAGTTTCTGGCGACTCTGGTGGGGATTTTTAGAGAGCTTGACTCGAACTCATGATATCCTGTTTTGATCTCATTTATGTGTTTCTTTGCATTGCATGTGCATTGGTGCGCCTAGGAACACAGTGTTTGCCATCTGCCATTCCTGAACGGTTTGCCGGAGGCTTGTCTTGTCAAGGCATGTCCATAAGGCTGACCGGCTATGGGCTCTGACAGTATGGGAACACAAACCCCGGTTTACCGGGGCACCCCTTTTTGACCATTCGACCTAGTGCATATTCGGATCCATAGTGACCATTCCAAGTTAGGACAGGTTGCTTACCCGATGCTAAGTTGTTTGAAACCGCAGTGTGCGTAATGAAACCCTAGCTGCTGACAAAATAGGACAGGGAAACCCTACCCCAACATAGGGTTGTTTTTGTTCTCTTTACTTGCTATGTGCTTCTAGAATGTATTTCTACAGGAAAAGTACGTGTCAGTTTGCAAGTTTGAGTATCAGACCCGAGGACACCAGTATCAGTATCAATTATGAGAATCAGTTATCTGCGGGTATCGGGTTCAGTTTTTCGGGAACAGTGATTTCTGGGAACAGTGATCAGCAGAAGGGTACAGTTGTTTGGCTACACCCGTGTTTGATCCATTTTGGGCTGAAATGCTGTCTGTTTTTCCTTTCAGTTTAGAGAGTCGCAGAGTTGATACAGAATAGCCAATGTCTCCCCTTGCCGAGGCAGGATTTATGGCGGCACAAATTCAGAAGAAGTTGTGGTTATGGACGGCTGCATTGGAGCAGGGGACCGCTGCGCAGAGTGAGGCCAGCATCAATATGTCACATCCACCCAGGTCGCCCGTTGTGCACCCGGTTTGGGCTCCCCAGTTATACCAGGCTCGTGAGCCCACCACCTTTGAATTGATGGGGATGATAGGTGACCTCCAAAGGACCGTGGCCGATCTGGCCTATGGAATGTCGGCTTCACCCCCAGCGGCACCGTATGCCGGGAATTTCACACCACAGGAGCCTCCGCTACTGGGGCGGATTGTGATAGAGCTTAGCCAACCAGAGGTGGCTTCCAGCTACAGCCGCGACATGTCAGCAACAACTGGGCTTCGCTCTGAAGTAGCAACCCAAACCCTTGACCAGGCTGAGGCCGGAGGAAAAGACAAAATGAAGGCAGATGCTGATCCTATCGAACAACTGCTGTGGGCAGTCGAGGCTTTGAAAGCCGGGGGGATGAACAAGCAATAGATATTCGCAGTTATGGCAAAGACTGTGGAGGATGCTTTCCCCACTCCACCTGAGGGTAGTTCAAGCCAGTCAGAAAATCGGGACAGGCCCCGTCATGCCAAGGCAGTTCCTCCTATTCCCGCCCCTGCACCTGGGAAAGATCAGAAAACCAAGGTGGCGCTTGCCGACCCCTTCGCCTGTTCAGCTAGTAAGGGCGCTCAAAAGTACCTGCCCCGGGGGCGCAGGACCTTTCATGCTCTCTACATGCCTTTGTCCAAGGCACTTCAGATCCTTGCCGAGAAGGGGCACCTTAAACCCTTGGAGCCTCGGCCTCTCCCGAAAAATCTCCCTGCAACGCATGATGCTGCTCAGTACTGCGCGTACCACTAGCAGACAGGCCATGCTACTGACAATTGCTTCCGCCTCCGTCATGAGGTACAAGATTTGATTGATAATGAGGTTATCCTCCCGCCCACCTCAGCCAAGTCCGTTACCACTCAGCTATTGGACTTTGAGGACACAGATACTGCAAGTATGTAATCAGACGATGAACCACCTGCGGGCGGCATCTGGATGTGTTTTGAATGTGGCGTCTGGCACGCATTTTTGAGTGGCTGTGAACGCTAACTTTGTAAATCCTGGCTTGGGTATCGAGTCAGTCTTTTGTTTTGAGTCTTTCTCTTTGTCTTGAGTCAGTCTTTTTGCTTAAGGGTCTGTCTTGTTGTATCGAGTCAGTCCCCTTTGTATATAATACCAGGTGATTCTGGGGTTGTTGCCTCGAACACCGTTTTGTCTTGTAATTATCTGTTTTTGTTTTGAGTCTGTTTCTGTCGAGGGGCCAGTTGCACCAACAAATCCGAATGAAACAGCTGTTGCTATCTCAACTTCATGCTTGCTTTCAGCATAAGTGCCAGAGAATTTGATCGGGCTAATAGTACATCTCGCCTGCTCTTCTGTGCCTTGAAGTCATTACATTAACCTAAGTTTTTCAAAAAAAAAAAACCTTTTGAACACTGCGGTGATAAAAACGAAGAGGAAGGAATTCCTCGGGTTTTGCAAAATTTTGATCATTTTGAGAGAAAGAAAGGCGTGCTAAGCCTTTTAATGAGTGAAATCATGCTTGTCGGCGTGAGGACTGAGGAGGATCCTGGCTGGATCCAGATTGGTTCCACACTATCTTCGGCGCGAGCGATTTGTCGCTTTCTTAAAAACTTTCAAAAACAAATGTTTTACGCGGCCCTGTGAAGACTTGTGTGGAATCGCTCTTGAGATTGCGTAGCCTAGGATCGCTCTCAGCCTCAAGATTCAACCCGTTCGTTTTCCGACTTTGAACCCATTCAGAACGTTCAGAAAGTTCAACGGTTAAACGTCATGTAAGGCCCACATGGCCAGATCAGAAGCAGCCCTCGAGCAGGAGGCATCAAAGCCGAATCGAAACGAGTAGATCTCACCAGAATAAGCTCATAGAGCAACCATGATGGATTCTTCTGCAAACCAGTGTAACAGCCGTTCTCCTAGACACAGAGGGGCTTCAACTTCAAAAACCATTTGGCATGGACTTGTTACACTTTTACCCTTTGAGAGGCTCGCTGGGCCAAAAACCCGGAAGGGCGGCCCAGGCAAAAGTTAGAGCAAAAGAAAAATACAAAAAAAAGATACAAAAATACAAAGGAAGAAAAGAAAAGAAAAATGCAAAAAAAGAAGTAAAAAAAAGAAATCAAAGAAAAAGAAGCTCGCAAGGTCGAAAACCCGCATCGGGCGCCTTGGCAAAAATTAGAGCCTGAAAAGTGAAGGTTAAAATACCCGAGTGGACCTTAACCGGAACTACGTAAGGCTTGATTCCCATCATTGGGATACGTAGGCAACTTCATCATGAAGTCCAGCCCCCAACGCTTTCATAAGCGTCTCAG
>NW_021028260.1:1001661-1027139 GCF_004153795.1 Camellia sinensis | reverse complement strand
CCGAGATTTTCAGTATTAAAATAGTAACGCCCTCGACGTATTCAACAACTTTTTGTAAAAGGAAAGTGAGCAAATCACTTCCTTACATAGATTCAAAACCTAGATTGAGAAGTGTAGAGCTCTAGAGTGATGGCTCAACAAATGGTGATTTTGGATGTTTAAATGTGGTGGATTTGGAGGAGAGAAGAGAAAGTAAAAAGATGATTGGTGAAAAGTCAATTTCGGGACTTAAACCCAGTCTCACCGCTCGCAGCGTTAAAACACCCCGCTCGAGCCCAAACTCCCGCTCGAGCGCCGAATGCACACTCCCAGCATTTATACAGAACCAGGCCTCCGCTCGAGCTTCCAACTGTACGCTCTAGCGTACAACGTTGCACAGGAAAAAATACTGAATGGGTGTAATATCCGCTCGAGCGCCAAAACCTCCGCTCGAGCGTACAGGCCAAAATCTGGGCAACTAGTTTTGGTTTCTAAATTCAACCAACCTGTAACAAACTTGCCCAACACATCCTATAACTCAAACATGAAGTAAAGAGGATGCAAACAAGGTAATAAACAACTACCAACATCTACGGACACATGTCCGGATCACTGTTCAACAAGGGTAAAACCCAGGATCGCTATAACTAGGAAGGGCCACAACGGCAGGCTGTGTTTGTATGGATGGCTGCACTTCGGCCCTGGTTGTTGCAGTCAGAAGGGCCCTAACTCTGCTTTTCTTTGCCATCTCTTCTTCAGCAGTTAATGGGACAAGTCGTATTTCGGGCAAGGTTGGGTCCGGTTCTGCTGCTTCCTCAAGAAGGAAATCGGTCACTCGGGCTTTTCGACGACCGCTATATCTGTAGGTCGATTCAAAGTTTAGAAGCTTGGCCCAACTTCTTTCTTTGATCCGTAGTGCGGCTCGGAGTGTGTTCAGATTTGGGTAACTGTAATAGGAAGCAAGATGAGCTGAATCTGCAAAAAGGATAACTATTAGATCGGTTATAACATCCGAAACCGAAGTAAAAGAAAAGCATGTATAAAACCGAAGTAACTATACCAGGTTCTCCTTTCTTCCAATTTATACTTTGGCCTGGGATTGGGGCTTGCTGATCTTCAAAATTGCCCGATACCCAAAAAAAGACATCATCATTTACGTCCTTTTCCGGCGTATCTTTTATTATCTTTTCTCTACGTCGACGTATCCTAAGGTAATAAGCCCAGCCATCATCCTTGGAACCTATGGAGTACTGGTGGAAGATTTCGGCTAAACCGAGGTTCAGGCCTGCTTGGCGGTTAGTCCGGTCGTGACATATTATGGTTAGATCGGTCAGAGCTTGCTACTTGGAAGCTTGGTCTAAACACACCATGGTTGAACAAGAGAAAGCCGAGATAAGGAGTAGGAGGAGAAAGCCGAGCTAAGGATAGTTCGGCCTTCTCTGTGGCTCAGCATAGCCAGTGTTATTTCGGTCATGTGGTAGTTCGGCCATGATGAAAACCATCCCACTTGGTTTAAGCAGTGGGGGGGTGTAAAAGGATAAGCATTATCCTTAGGAGTATGAATCCTAGGAGGACTCTGCATGGAGAAGTACAAGTCCTACTAGGATTGTGCCACAGGAAACTTATAAAAGCTCACAAACATCACCTTGGAGGAGGTAACAGAACACAACACAATTTTGCTTTATGAGAACATAGAGCTTTGTCTATTTGTCAAGCTTACTGACTTAGGCATCGGAGAGGTTTCCGGCACACACCCGCCGGCTAGCTCACGTTTGTGTTTTCAGGTGATAAAGCGACGTCGTACGGAGGAGCGTGGACTTGGTTAACAGGATTATACGAGAAGGCGTATTTCTTTCCCGTACAATTTTATAGATTGGAATAATATTCTCATTACCATATCAAGATTTATGAAAACTTTCTCTATTTTTTTTTTTTTTTGACTTGTTATAGTGCAAAAATAAATTAGGAGCTCTAGGGGAGCTGTAATTTGTCATACAATAATAATAGCTCTAAATTAGGAGCTCTAGGGGAGCTGTAATTTGTCTTTTTCCTCATGATGATTAGTCTTCTTGGTGTTCAATTTATTTTGTTTGTTGCACTTTGAACTTGTAGCTTATGGCTTCATTCTATTTTTGGATTTTGTATCCTAATTCCAGTTTATGAGGCAAAAATTGCGGTAAAAATAACAAAATATAGTATTGTGAAAGTTTTGCTGATTCCATTAAGTGAGCATTGACTAAATATTGGTAACAAAGGATAAGTTTCTGTAGATGTTAGAGATTGGAATAATATTCTCATTACCATATCAAGATTTATGAAAATTTTCTCTATTTTTTTTTGACTTGTTATAGTGCAAAAATTCATTTTGTTTTTACCATACCATCCCATGGCACATGTTGATTTGACACGATTCTTATATCAGTTTTTGGTCATATCATAGGATTTACACTTCAAAAGCAAAATTGACTTTACCAAACTTGAAGCTGAATCTGCCAAACCTTGTGCACCAAGGATCTTCTGAAGTGTTGTGAGTTTGGGGTTTCTCTATAACATGCTCAATTATAGTTTTGACATTGTAATGACCACTAGAGTTGCCATGGTTTTATAAGATGGAAATGTTATACAAATTAATGATTTAATAATTATTATTTTTATTTATGAATGTGACATACAATAATAAATTTGGTATTTAAAACATGATCTATAATAATAATTTGAAAGTATATTACATTTATCAATAAAAAAATATAAAATTTATTAATTTATGTAATATTACTTGTATAAAAAGTAATATTACTTCGGCCACCCTATGACACAAAATAAAAAAATAAGTAATCAACGGCGAAAAAATTATACTAATTGGCTTCGGCCACCCTATGAGACAAAATAAAAAAATAAGTAATCAAAGGCGAAAAAGTGAAGATATGTAGAGGAGGGTGCGAGCATGTCCTGCCGGAATCCCCATGCGAACATTTATATGCAGTTAATTAGTAGGATTTGGGATGGCTGTTGTGCAGGTGCACAACAGCTACTGTTGTGTAGTCAAATAGGTCCATTTTGATAATTTGAACCGTTCACATTTTAGAATACATCAAGTAGAGCACACACAAGTTAATCGGATATCGTTTACCCATTCATCCACTCACATTTGCATTTATTTTAATACTTTAGATTACAATTGTTATTTATTTTTGTAAATACAAATGTGAGTGGATGAATGGGTAACGATATTCGATTATTTTAATTTTTTACAGGTATGTTATACGTGATGTATTCTAAAATGTGAACGGTTCGGATTATCAAAATGGGTCCCAAAATGGGCTCATTTGGGTACACAACCTGCACAACAACCATCCCAAATCGTAATTTAGTGACCTACTGTTTGCATGCCCTAATAATTAAATTAAGTTATGCTCTCATTGTCATTATAAAAACGTTAAAACGCCATAATCAATGATTACAGTCTATGCAACGGACTGAACCTTAAATTTGGACAGATTTCTTAATATTTGAAGCTGAGCTTAAATGGACTCTCAATTTGATTGAATCTACCTAAATTACCGTGGTTGATCCAACACATTGTCAATGTTGATTATGAATGAACCATTGCTTTATATATATATATATGATCAAAGCTTACAATTTCATTTTTAATCGTCACGCTTATATTTACTTTTTATCATATATATATATATATATATATATACTTTTTCCTATTTGTCCATTTTGCTAACTTAGGCATCGGAGAGGTATCCGACACGCACCCGACGGCTAGCTCACGTTTGTGTTTTCAGGGACTAAAGCGACGACGTATGGAGGAACACAGACTTAATCAACAGGATTATACAAGAACATTATTTCGTATAACAAATATAACAAATATAATTTTGCAAAAGGGAAAGAGATTGTGAAAAAAATAATTGCAAAACTAGTAAGATGGTTTGTAATTTTATCGAGAGTGGTACTATGTAATGAAAAATTATTAGGTACTTCCGGACCTATTAATAGACCAAATAAAAGGAGCATAAACATCATTTTCCAAATCCATGATTGCCAATTAACACTACCATGAGTTGAGTACTCTCATCCCCTAACAAAGGGATCCAGTGTCACTGTTGGACGTGAAGCCTAGTAGTGATTGTTGTGCGGCCTGTGGAAATCATTTTGGGTCATATTTTGATGATCCAAATCGTTCAAATTTTAAGAAATATTGAGAACAATATACTTGTAAAAAATCAAGTTACGCGACAAGAAATAACACATTTCCCGACCACTTTTGCCGATTAAAAAAATTTTGGTTGCAAAAAATGACATTTGGCGACCCAAAAAAAATTTCGTAGCTAAAAGTTGATACTATTACCAACAAAAGTAATTTTGTTGCAAAAAAGTGTTTTTTTGCGACCAAATGAAAATATTTGTCGCCAAAAATATTGACGGGGCGAAAATCTGGACAAGAACAATAAAAAGTTTTAGCGACTAAAACAATTTAGTCGCAGATATCAAAACGCCGTCGTTTTGATATCTAAATACACTGAGGGACCATGGCCAACCAACACTGTTGTAGGGGATAACTGAACTAATTCAAACCTATATTGAAAAAAAAAGGCGCCTCTCAGTCGAATTCGATCACACCTCAGTCGCGCCAATCACCTCGCCTCACCATCAACGTTGCCGTCTGCCGTTCTCGCCTCTCCACCGTCAGCGCCGCCGTCTGTATTCACCATTTCTGATTTGTCACCGTCATCTAGGTATTTTTTTTCAACCTTCTGTCTCTCTCTGATTCGTCTTCTGTTTATATCTCTCTGATTCGTCTTCGCCATTTCTGATTCCTCTTTGTCATACTCTTCTTGTTCTACAATGTCTCACCCACCAGGGCCCTCACCATCACGATTTTTCAGAGCATCTTCAACTCTCCCTAAAAACAATTTGAGGTATAAATCCTCTCTCTCACTCTCACTCACTCAGTCTCTGTCTCTCCCTCTCACTCTTAATGTTTCTGTTATGTTTGCTGCTGGGATATGTCGATAATAGGATTTCAATCTGTTGTTTGTGAAGTCCCCCAATCTGTGATGTTCCTCGGAGTGTTTTATTTTTTCTCTTTCTTTAAGTATCCCCTTTTATTTGTGAATTTCGAGCAGATTTGGGAAAAATTACAAAAAAAATTCTGGAAGGATTCACATAATAAAGAACAAGAACCTGTAAGTTCATTTATTTATTTATATTTGTAAATTATTTGACCTGTGATTATTTGGTTCAGATTCATTTTATTTGGAGATATGATAAATTACTGCTGTGGTAGTTTACCAAAAGATCATTATTGTTATTATCACAATAGTAGTAGGGATTTCAATTGATTTATCATTCCACCAAACTTATTTAGTGGTGGAACTCATTGTTGGGCATCTTGAAATGGAATGTGTTTGAAACCCTGATTGCAAGTTGATGTATCATTCTATGACTCGACAGATTAAGATAAGAGATCTTTTGGTTTATAATTGTTTGCCTTTCCAAAATTTGTGGCTAGTTGAAATTGCATATTTTTGACCATTGAGTTAGTCTGTTGGCCATCTTGGTTCTGATCTGTGCCAAGGCATCTTGGAGTTTGCCGAGGAACGCCCTCTTGGCAAGTCTGGCTTACAGTGGCTCAAGATACATATGGCGAATTTGTATGCTGGTGGAGTGGAAAAGTTTTCCTATGAGGGTCGAATTACATTTACTGAGAATCATTTGGATGATATCTTCGATTCAGCAGACAGACCTGTTGAAGGAAGGCGCTGGTGGTTGGGTGCAGAGGATCCGTTTCAATGCTTGGCAACATGTATTAATCTTGCTGAAGCATTGAGAAGCTTCTCTCCAAAGACTACTATTCCGTATATGCCTGTCCACCAGGTACTGTAGTCTAACCATAAACAAAAATTGATTTGGGAATTCATCAGCAATATGTATCTGTGTTTGTGTGCATTTGTCTGCTCAAAAATTGAACAAGGCCTTCAGTACCAACTATTTATTCTGATTTATAAAATAGAAGAATGGAAACAAGATATGGACAGAGAAAAAAAAAAGAATAATTTTATGCCAGCTGGATCTAGGAAATGAACATAAATTTTATTGAGCTTCGGTTCCAAGTTATCGATTGAAGTTGCTCTTAAATAAATTTATTACATTTTTAAAAGATCCTGTTTTTTATTCTGTAAGCAATGTGCTTGCAGAGAGGAAATCAATAGTATTTAAAAAAGAAAAAAGAAGCATCTGTTCTGGCTTTTGTCACGGTTCCTACTATAATTTCAAGTCTTCAATATATTAAAGCTTCTGATTAGTGATGCTCAATGACATGTTGTATAGTTATATCGTGGCCAAATATGTATTGATTGATCATCGAAGGCAAGTCGTTTTACTAATTTGCTCTCTCATGTATATGTGCTTATGACACCCACACATACATCCAATCAGACAAATTTGTACATTTGTGCTGTAAAATACATTTACAATTACAATTTCATTGTAATACGCTTTATGTCTATGTTGAGGCAGAGTGTCCCATCCTGTCTGTTGACAGATCATAGACTAAAGACATCAACAAGTAATGGAGATAATAGATTTTCGCTGGTTTTCTTGTTACATAATGTCGCTACTTGTGAAATTGAGAAAACATCAAGCAGATGCTACAATTTTATTGTTATTTTTATTTTTAAACATTTTGATACGTAAATACAAGTTACATTTTCTTTTTGTTGTTATACTGAATTCTGGAATATACACCATTATCCAAACTTTAATCTAAGATTTTTTCCCTCTATTTTTTCCTCTTCAAGGATGGTTCATGTAATGGCCTACAACACTACGCTGCCCTTGGGAGGGATAAGGTAATAAAATCTCTATCGCTTAGCTCATATGAAGTTGTTCACTTCTGGCCATGGTTGTCGTGTTCTTGTATTGTAATGAAAAAAATTACTTTCGTTCAGTTAGGAGCAGCTGCAGTCAATCTTGTTGCAGGAGAGAAGCCTGCAGATGGTTACTCGGGAATTGCTGCTAGGTACACAATTATCTTCAGATGATATATATGTTTTCTTTTCTAGTTTCTTTTGCTTCCCTCTTTTTGTTGGTGTGTGTGTGTATACATATATTATCTATTAATAAAGGAAGAAGGAAATTCATAAGTGACATGTACATCACTACTAGCTTCCCTTAACCAATATTTGGGAGGCTGCTAATTTTCAGTTCTGTAAACTTTAGAGGTGAACCATCTTGATTAAATTCTCTAGGAACATATAAGTTGGGTGTGAAGTGTGAAAAATTAGTGTTGGGATTAGAAGAGAGAGAGATAGATATAAAGAAGAGAAGAGAATACGATGAATAGGTTTGGGTGTATGTCAAACCCTCCACCTTAGAGCATATTTTATAGTTAGAACAATAGAATGTGATAATAGTATCCTGAATGCAAAATAACATAAAACATACAACAAAAAAAATACTCTGGAAAATCAATATCCCCAATAACAATGAAATGTCTGGATCCAGTCTGAACATACCTTGATCAATGTCATTTATGGTCTCTTCTCTGATTCTGAAAACAAATTACTAACTGGAAACAGAAAAGAATAGAGGTCATGTCTTTGTTCAGGTGCTAAGTGCACTGGATGACTAGCTTGGAGATGGATCAAGGGAGTTACCTCATGGTCCTTGTGTGGAGCTCATGAATGAAAATTTGTATTGTGGTATTACGTGGAGGTGCTTAGACAGATCTGATAAGGATGCCTTGGCTAGTGACATCCTCTTGAATCACAATTGTGAAAATCTCCTCTGTAAATACTATTGATATTCTTGCTGTGATGCAGAGTTCTTGATATTACGCGGAGAGATGCAAAAAAAGATCCCGCAACTGATCCAAATGCATCGCGTGCTAGTCTTTTAATTAATCAGGTTTGATTGCTTCTCATGTTCATTTAATTCTTATGGTGTTTAATTCATGTATAAGATATCGTACTGAAAATAGATGCATTGAACTGGTTAAAGCCACAATAATTCTCTACCATTCTTAAGAATTTGGCTAATTCAGATAGGCGCTTCCCAAATTTCATTACTTTTCCTGAACCTAATTCAGTTCTATCACTGATTTCCTACCTTCGCAACTAGAAATCTTCAGGTAGATAGGAAATTGGTTAAGCAAATGGTGGTGACATCAGTGTATGGTGTGACTTATATTGGTGCACGTGACCAAATCAAGAAGAGGCTAAAAGACCGTTGTGCCATTGAAGACGATGATGAGTTGATTGCAGCATCTTGTTATGCAGCAAAAGTAAGTACATACTGCTGTAGTAAATCTTTAACTTTGTTGGTTTTTGGCTTTTTTTTCCATTAAAATAACTATAATTGCGACACAGTGGTCGACAAAGTCACACTAGCAATTTGTAATAAATGTTGCTTTTCACATTCTCAGCCTGACAATTTTTTTCCCTCTATATATTAAGGAAGGTTTAAGTTAACTGTGATTCATTGTATGGCAGACCACCTTGACCGCATTGGGTGAGATGTTTGAAGCTGCACGAAGTATCATGAGTTGGCTCGGTGATTGTGCAAAGGTCTGTTCAATTTAATTTCTGATGTTTTGCTTAGTAAAAGAGATATGTACAGATTGTGACCATCAATAGCTGTGAAGCTAATCTGTGTGTGCAAAAATGGGTTTAAATATGTTACATGACGATTGCATTGTGGTGGTTTTCCAATAGGTAAAAACAAAACAACAATGCATGTGATAGGAAAATGCTGTTTAGTATTGAGTACTGTTATGTTTTTGCTGCAGTCACATGTCACCCCATGCAATCAGTTTGCTGCCCATTCTGTTTTTGTTGTACTCGTACTCTAATAATTTATGAATTTAAGTTCATATATGGTCATGTTTTTCGGTTATGTAATTTTATTAAGTTCAGGTGTCACATATACTCTAGAAATCAGAACTACATGTTTGCCTGTCCAATTTAATGGATGATGAAGTTCTGGTGATGACTGCAAACCGGTGTCAGCATGGACTTGTGTGGTGTGCGAGCGTGTGTAAGCGGGAGCTTGTGTGGTATGTTACGTGTGTATCATAAACATCCTCTATACCATTCTCTCTTGTACTATTTTTATATAGATTCGCGTACTGGTGTTTGGTTTGAGTTTGTGTCTAAGTGTCTGATTAGTGTAATTCAATGTTCAAGGACTTGGTCATTTTGTGTATAGAAATTAGAGACTCTAGTACTCTCTTCTCAAGGTAATCACCTATTCATCCTTTTCATTTCCCTGACATCATATGCACAATGGACCATCCATTATCATATATATATGCCCATTCATGATTTACAAAGAAATCATGGGAAAAAATTGGTTTTGGTTTTGGTTTTGGTTTTGAAAGAGCAATCTTTTTAAGAGGCTGCCTGTGAATCATCTCCTTCCCTCCTCTATCCTTTAAGGACTTCTGTATCTGTGTGAGAAAAGGCCATGGAAAAATCTTTTTCTTTTACTTGATTATTCTACTCCCTTCCCTTGCAATTCTCTCTCTTTGAGGCAACTGCATAGCAATGCTTGAGCAATATTGTATAATGGCATGGTATAAGAATAGAGTAATAATAAAATCTATGTAAAATAGTTTGAAAAACTGGTACTCATTCATTTCAAACCAATACATCTTTATTTGTTATTTCAAAATGTTACTACCATTTGCCAATCATTTTTTTTCCTAGTATATGGTAACAGGAAAAGGAAAAAGAAGAAAAAAAAAAAAAGAAACTGAAAAAGAAAAAAAAAATTGTAATTCAAATCTCCTCCTTCAAAACATCATCTTTTGCTATTCACGTGCAATGGATACAATGTGAGGAAGGAAGGATATATTGTTACTTGGTTTGTTTGTTCTCATGTGAGTTATATATCCTTACTGGTTTTGTTCTCTTATATTTTGGCTACATGTACTCAGTGTTGTGCCCTTGCAGGCTCTCCTTTCATGAAATTGTTAGTATTATGGGACCAGTTTATTCTCTCTCTCCCTCTCTCTCTCTCTCTCTCTCTCTCTCTCACTCACATTGTTATGCAGTTAATTCTTGTGTTTTGCATTGAATGACAGCCCTACAAATGGGCTTCTCAGTTGCAGATCTTTCATCAAAACTGAATGTAGCTAAAGTGAACTGGGGGTATATGTCTTGCTGTCTTTGAACAATTTGTCATCAAAAGTGAACTTTATTAATTATTAATTAATTTATTCCATGAGTTGTTTTATTTTCAGGAGCGATTAAGAGGCAGTGGTGATGATATTACAGCCGTTGATTATGCTAATGCACTGAAGCCTTCTGTCGTTGCACTACCTCTACATGGATGTAAGTCTGGAACTATTTTACATGTGAGACACTTCTATCAGTTCTTTAAGCTTTTAAACAGATACCTTTTTCAATTGTAACTAGTGACCAAGTTGAATGTATTAGTTGAGCAAAAACATCAAAATTCAAATGAAGAATTTTGAATTTATTACGCTTTCACATTACTTGGATTGGGATTTTTAAAGTTTCTGCTCAACTTAGCAACCACCTAGAAGTAAACAGGATTTTTTAATTGGATTCTTAACTCTATCTGCTTTTTGGGTTTTTTATTATACTCCATTTGGTTTCCGAGAAAATCTAGTAAAGAGAGGGAAAATTTTGAATTTATTAGGTTTCTCATTACTTGAATTGGGAATGTAAAAAGTTTTACTCAACTTAGCCTAGTGGAAGTAGATAGCATTAGTTAATTGAATTCTTAATTTTGTTGTCTACTTGGATTATGGGAAAACTGAAACATTAGTTACTATCATCTCTCTATGTACTTCTTGGGTTTTTGATTACACTCCGTTTGGTTGTTAAGTAAATGTAGTAAAGAGAAATGAAGAAAGAATTTGAACTTTTTAAGTTTCTCATTACTTGGATTGGGAATTAAATTTTCTAGCTCAACTTAGCCTTCTAGAAGTAAATAGCATTAGTTAACTAAATTCTTAATTTTGTTGTTTGTTTGGATGATGAGTAAATGGAAGAAGGAATTGCAATTTTAAGATATATTTTTGATTTTGAAAATTGAACTCGAGCTTTAAAAAAAAAAAGTAGTACCTATGCTCGAGCAGGGGTTATACCTTTTTTAGGTTTTTAGGTAATGACAAAGATAATGTATTGAAGTGCATTTGTCTGTGGTTGGATTGAAGTTTGTCAATTTCTTCAATTTTAGTTTTAGTTTTTGTTGGTTTCACATCTATCTCAATTCGCTAACATTATCAGTACATTAGATAGATTTCTATGTTTTCTTTTAGTTCTAGGGGTTTTTTTGGTTTCATTCACAATAGGACCTTGCTATCTGAGGATAAGTCAGAAAATCAGACATAAGAAAAAGAAAAATAAAGGGAAGAGAGAGAGAGAGAGAGAACAGAAAGAAAGAATTTTGTATCTTCGTATCTTCTTCACTTTTGAATTATGTAGTACATCTACTTGAGTTACAAGTATTCCTGCAACTGTGCTTACTACAAGTTTGTGTAGTAGAATTTTAGCTTTATGAAAACCAATTACAAGATAAAACTCAAGATTTTCCTTTTTACCCTTTTCTTTTTTCTTTTATTTTCTTACAAAGTTGTTAAGCATATGGTATATAGTTGTTCAAATAGTTTTTAATTCCCTATCTAAATCTGAGAAATGAAGAACTCTATTGGCTATTTAGCTGATGGTTGGTGGTTATTGTGGCTGAATGGGCCACTTTGCAGTCTTCACAAAGGGTGCTAGCTATGGTTCTGAACATTGGCCATTTCGTCGCGAACTGGCTAGTGTGTATCTAGTTTTTAACTTGTAACTCCTGTCTAGATTATTCAGAGTGACATGTAACAAGGCATTGTGGTTTCACTAATAGATAGCTTTTTGCTGGAAATTGAGTATCTTATCTTATCTGTTCACTAATTGATTTATGTGTCTTTCTCTTTGTAGCTAGCAAAAGCACAATTTTCACATGATTACAGTGATCACCTTGCTCTTGTCCAAGCTTATGAGGGCAGAAAAGAAGCTGAAAGAGATGTAGCTGGATATGAATACTGTTGGAAGAATTTTCTTTCTGCTCAATCAATGAAAGCTTTTGATGCTCTGTGAAGGGAGTTCTACTCTTCACTTAAGGAATATGTTTTAAATTTTAATGCTAGATGGATGTAAATTGGATGATTATATAGATTACAAGCGGATTTTTAAGTGAAGGAATATGTAGTTTGTAATTATTTGTTGATGAGAACTTATAATAGTTGTTGACTTTAATTAAATAGGTTCAAAATTTCATGATTTATATATTTTGTTGAATGTTCATGATTTAGTTGAATTGTTGGTCTGATTGATTATTGTAAATTACAGATTTTATTGAATGGATTAGATAGATTATTATGAAGTACAGGTTTATTTTGTTGCATGTTGGCGCAAACATTCCTTTTGGCGACCAAACTTTTTGATCGTAGAATGTGACAATTAGCTACCAAAGTAAGAGGTTGCAGAATGTCACAATTGGTGACCAAACTTTTTGGTCGTGGAATGTGACAATTGGCGACTAACATGTTTGGTCGGGAATGTTACTTTTCGCGACTAAAGTGTTTTAGCGACTAAATGGATTAGTCGCAGTAATGATATATTTAGCGACCAAAAATTTAGTCGGCAAATCCAACTTTTTCCCGATTAACCAAAGTTTTGGTCGCTAATTACTTTTGCCGACCCTCAATTAGCGATCAAAGCGGCGACCAAAAAAATTGGTCACGAATAACTTTTGCCGATTAAAAATGGACTTTTGCCGACCAAATTTTTAATCGGCAAAAATACGATTTCTTGTAGTGATCCCAAGATCCTAAAATTTAAATTTATGAAAATTTGACACTTGGATATATACCCATGTCCAATACTCATATCCGAATCGATGTAACATTATTGATGCGAGTCTGCGGACTGAGGGGAGGGTTCGGTTGTATTCAGTTGGGTGCGATGCATGAGTGGTGAAGTCTTTAAAAGGGAGTTAATAATGGGTGTTATTGATGCTTGGGAAGGAAGAACATGGTTTTTCTATTGAATTTGAACATTAAATTACTAGAAGATTGGTAGTGAGCTCGCTCCCTGCATTTTCTCATTTTCAGATCCCAGTCCAATCCATTTACAACAACAGTCTTAGCAACCTAGAGACTCAGACAGATGTACCCAAAAACCACGTAATGGGTGTAATAGTGTGGGGATTTGGATATATCAAAACAACACTCAAGCTGGCCTGGCACTCTTCTAATTGATATGGAGGGAGCTACTTTGTCATATTAATATTAGGGATTCTAAATCAATTACTAAATATTTTATGTAATAATCACATATAAAAACAGTTAAATTTGAGCTGATGATACACAAACGAGAACAAAGACAATGTTATTAATATTGCTCGATTATTTTTGTAGTGTGTTTAATATACACGGAAGGTTCAATAAAATTAATGATTCAGATTATCGAAACAAGACTTGTGATGGGCGTCGTGAGCCCTAGCATGACGATCAAAAATAATGACAAAAGGCTACACCACAGTCATATTTCGATGATTCGAATCATATAATTTGTAAGATCATTCATGTTTATATTACCTTTAAAAAAATTAGGTTGATCAAATAATCATAACATATTTAATTTATTGATTTGTTTCCAAAAAAAATGAATGGCAAGTATGTTTGAAAACATGGCATGAATTGAACAACTAAAATAAGAGTTTTAGCATGTTAAAACAAAGCCAAAAACACAATGACATGGCATCCTAGAGGCCTAGACATGATGGCATACATGAAGGCACAAACATGGAGCAGGAAACACCAACCCTTTAAGGCCTTAAAGGAACACCAAATGCAAGCATACAAACACACCACAAGGACTGAAATGGCATGGCAAGTGGTTCCAAACCGCTAAAACAAAGCAAGGATGGCATGCTAGAGGGGTTAATGCTTAGGGCATACAAGAGAGATTGCATGGTAGCTATACAAAGTAAAGCATGGACTACCCGAATGACCAAAAACAGACCTTTAGCACATCAAAACAAGCACAAAAACTTCACAAAGCTTGGTCAAAAACATGCTAGAAGAAAGCTCAAAGCACAAAGCATGTTAAGGCTAAAACATGGCATTACAAGACATGTATACATGGCATGCATGGTGTGTCTAAACCAAGTAAAAACAGAGGTAAAACATGGCAAAATACTACCAAATACCTACTGAAACATGGCCAACATGAGTTCAAAAATGATGCTCACACATGAGGCTTAAATGGCATATATTAAAGGCAACAAGGAGAGGGGATGACCCTCTCCTTCTTAGGACCTTAAACCACCATCCTCACCACTGAAATCCCTCAAGATTCAGTGGTGAGGAGGCCCAAACAAGGTGGTCCCGGAGCTCACCAAAAATGCACAAAAATAGGGCCTAACAAGGCCTAAGAGAGGTCAAACAACCCCAAACAACAAAACACACTTAAACAACTATTTTAAGCAAGTAAAAAAAAAAGAAATTTATAAGTTATATGCAAAGTCTAAAAACAGTTGCAAGACAGTCAAAAAAGCTATGCAAAAATGGAGAATAAAGAGCAAGAACACTCACCCTTGAAGAACACTTCCAAGATCACAAGACCAGACCTCTTTTTGGATCAAAACCAGCTCAAAAAGTCCAGGATCAACCCTCTAATGCCTTAGCAACTAAGGAAAGGTGTAATGGTAGGTGTTTGTGTGCAATACTAAGGACAAACACACACTTAACTCACAAGGGAGGAAGGTATAGAGATAGGATAGACACACACTTCTAACCCTAAAAACCAGACCTCTGGAGCTTTTTTCTAACCCTAGAGGAGGGAGGAGAGGCCTCCTCTTTATAGAAGATCACTCTTGCAAAGCTTACAAAACAAGCATGGCAAGAGTGAAATCCCTCCATACACGTGTATGGAGGGGGGCAAAAGTGCATGCCAGCTAGCACAGCTGGCATAAAAATATCTGCAAAAGCAGATGCACAGTGATCGGCCAGCCAAAAATGCTATTTTGACAAAAAAAATGGCCGACCGACTATCCAGAGTGCCGACCGGCCAAACATCTGGCCGATGGCAACAAAACACTGGCCGATGGCCTCAAGCCATGGCCGGTGATGTGTGAGGATGGCCCACAAGCCACTCCCTGCCCCTCAAAGGCAAAACACAAGTGTTTGGTGCAAAACTAAACACAAAACCGTCGAGTCGAGAGATCTTGAGGCATGGCGCGTGGCCGAGACCTCCAGGAACTCAAGACGAACACAAATATGGATGATCACCGAGTGTTCAAATGGTGACGTCCAAGTCTTGAGGACGGTCAAAAATGGGGTGTTTACACCTGGATAAGGAGTTGGCGGAGGAGAGGGCTAAGGCAGCCTCTGAAAAGGCGGCTTACCTCGATCTTTATGTGGCAGTAGTGGACCAGTTCAAGGGGTCTGTTGAATTTTAGATGGCAGTGGATGCCGCGGTTGCCAGTAGCTTGGCGAGGGAGGAGTCTGGGGGGGCGGGTCTGTCTAGGACGACTGCTAGAGGAAGGACTGAGGCAGAAGTGATTGAGAGCTTTCAGTGGCCAGACTTTTATAAGCACGAAATGGCTGAGTTCTGGGACAGTGGTTGGAAAATGTTCAAGTGTAAAGTTGAGGAGCTGTTCCCAGACTTGGACCTGAGTAGTGTGAAAATCGATGACGACGACGTGGCCCAGACCTCCCTTGATGAGGGTATAAACGAAGAAGACCTTGTGTTCAGTGAAGAGGAGTAGTTTGAAGAAGAAGAAGAAAGCCTTGTACAGACCTTGTGTGTTTGTGTTTGTTTTGTTTGTTGTTTTGTTTTGTTTTTTGTTTTGAATGGTTGTAATGAACTCATGTACAAATTTCTGAATAAATAAAATTGCAATTATGTTTTCATTTGATTGTCTGTGCTTGTGCAACTGAAATGAATGAGGTGTGGGCGAGGCATGTGTATAACTCATTGTGAAGTGCAAAGTGGAGTTAAACTTGTGATAAGAACTAAATTTAAGAACTCCTCAGTGTGGAGTGAAATTGAAGTTGTAATAAAAATTCAATGCAGGGTAAAGTTAGGAACTCCTCAATGCAGAGTGAAATTGAAGTTGTAATAAAATTATAAGTTTGTGTTTGCCATACTGCTGAAGTAGATTAGTGGTTTATTGGAGTGAGGCTTGGCTTGTAAGGAAACAGACTGACTTGTAAGAGTTTGATTGAGAAGAAAATAACCTGACTTGTAAAGAAAATGTGTAAGAACGTCTTTGGAATTTGACTAAACAAAGAGTGGTGTAAAGACTTGGACTTGGAATTGTGACTAAGTGTGTCTACTAATTCCACAAGCATGAAGTTTGCATAGATGGCTTTGACCGAGCCCTGCATGCGTGCTCAGTTGGGGCTAAGCTATGATTCACTAACGTTGTAAGGAACTCAGTCTGATCCTGAAATTGTGGCGCTCGGTCCGGCTGAGACTTGTTATGCTTAGGCTGGCTGAGGCTTGGTCTAGCCGAGTGCTTCATGCTCAGTCTGGATGAGGCTTTTAGTGCTCAGTCTGGCTGAGGCTTTTCGTGTTCGGTCTGGCTGAGGCTTTTAGTGCTCAATCTGGCTGAGGCTTTTGGATGCTCTGTCTGGACGAAGCTTTTTAGTGCTCAGTCTGGACGAAGCTTTTTAGTGCTCAGTCTGGCTGAGGGTTTTTGTGCTCGGTCTGGCTGAGGCTTTTTAATGCTCAGTCTGGCTGAGGCTTTATGATGCTCAGTCTGGCTGAGGCTTTTTAGTGCTCAGTCTGGCTGAGGCTTTTTGATGCTCGGTCTGGCTGAGGCTTTTTGATGCTCAGTCTGGCTGAGGCTTTATGATGCTTAGTCTGGCTGAGGCTTTTCATGAGTGCTGCAATCAAAACGTCATTGAGACACTATACAGATAACTAAGATATATAATTGTTAGCAGGGAAAGTGTAACCCAGTTAATGAAAAAGTTACATTGTGTGAAGGGATATCAAGAATGTGTAAATTTGCCGAAAAGAAAATACAATAACTGAGCAATACAAAAGTAGGAGCTTATTGAAAGTAACGTTTTAGGTGTTCGGCGTTCCATGGGTGGGGGAGGTCTCGACCTTCCATGTCTTGAAGTTGGTAGGTGCCCAGACGTGGTCGGGCTTTCACAACGTAAGGTCCCTCCCATTTGGCTGCCAGTTTACCCTCAGTCGGATTTTTGGTGGCAAGAGTTGCTTCTCTCAAGACAAGGTCCCCTACAGCGAACTCCCTTGGTCGGACTTTACGGTTGTAGTGTGTTCTCATTTTCTGTTGGTATGAGGCCAGTCTAACAGCGGTGGTCTCTCTGAGTTCTTCAATTAGGTCCAGGTCTGCCTGACGGAGCTCTTCGGTTAGTGCTAGATCCGAATGTAAAACCCTGGAAGTAGGCAGACCGACTTCTACTGGAATAACCGCCTCAGCGCCGTATGTTAAGCGGAAAGGGGTTTCCCCAGTGGAAGTCCGAGCTGTAGTTCGGTAAGCCCAGAGTACATTCGGTAGTTCCTCAGCCCAAAGTCCCTTAGCAGCTTCTAGCTTAGTTTTGATGATCTTTAGGAGAGAACGGTTAGTGACCTCGACTTGGCCATTGGCCTGGGGATGACCGGGGGAAGAGAAACATGGTTGAATCTGGAGGTCGGCACAGAACTTCCTGTACTTGGCGTTGTCAAATTGTTTTCCGTTGTCGGAGACGATGGCCTGAGAAATGCCAAACCTGCAAACGATCGACTGCCAGATGAACTTGGTTGTGTTCCACTCGGTGATGATGGCAAGGGGTTCTGCCTCTACCCACTTGGTGAAGTAATCAATGGCGATAATCGCGAACTTGGTCTGGCCTCGGCCGGTGGGAAGTGGACCGACCAAGTTGATCCCCCATTTGGCGAACGGAAAAGGGCTGCATAGTGTGATCAACTCTGTAGGAGGAGCATGGGGGATGTTGGCAAAACGTTGACACTTATCACATTTGAGCACGAAATCAGTCGCATCTTGATCGAGAGTTGGCCAGAAATAACCAGTACGGAGTATTTTGTGGGCTAGAGACCTGCCGCCCGAATGATTACCACAAATTCCCTCATGGATTTCCCGCGTTACATAGGTTGCTTGAGCCGAATTGAGGCATCGCAGGTATGGGCATGAAAAACCACGTTTGTACAAGACACCACTGACCAGGATGTAATTGGACGATCGGGCCCTGACTTTGGCGGCCTGTTGTTGGTCATCTAGGAGTTCCCCCGTTGTCAAAAATAGGAAGATGTCGAACGCCCAAGGGATAGGTTCGTTTTGGAGGAACTGCACTTCTGTAGGTCGGGTGAGATGGCCGGGCGGGCTAGGTATTCGAGGCAGACACCGTGGCTGAGGTCGGACTGGTTTGCAGAGGCCAACTGAGCCATCTCATCTGCCTTGGAGTTTTTCGTCCGAGGTATGTGCTTGATGTGGAAGGTATTAAAGAGGCGAACAAGGGGGAGGGCCATATCCCTGTAAGCCCGCATTGTGTCCTCCTTGGCATCGAATTCCCCCGTAATCTGGCCAACAATGAGCTGGGAGTCGCTGAACACCCGGATGTGGCTGACTCCAATGTCCTTGGCGAGACGGAGTCCTGCTATCCGTGCCTCATATTCGGCCTCATTGTTACTGGCATTAAACAAGAAACGGAGAACACATTTGAAATAACCACCCTCAGAGGCGGCAAGAATGAGGCTAGCCCCACTACCTTCCCTGCGGGATGATCCGTCGACGTTGAGAGTCCATGAATGCGGGTCTTCTGGCTCAGTAGAGGTTGGTGGGGGTGGAGGCGCAGCGGTTGGGGTAGGATTAGTGAATTAGTGAATTCCAGGATGAAATCCGCGACAGTCTGTCCCTTAATTATTATTCGAGGTCGGTAGAAGATGTCAAACTAACTGAGTTCCACTGACCACTACATGAGTCTGCCGGAAAGTTCTGGTTGTTGCATGACCTTCTTCAAGGGTTGGTCGGTGAGAACCACTATGCAATGGGCCTGGAAGTAAGGACGGAGCCGTCTGGAGGCGGTGACCAAGGCCAAGGACAATTTTTCTAACAGCGGGTAATTCTGCTCTGCTCCCATGAAAGCCCGACTGATGTAGTGGACTGGCCGTTGGACAGAGTCGTCTTCCCTGATAAGAGCTGCACTGACTGTGGTGCTTGAGACGACTAAATAGAGGAAGAGGGGCTTGCCCGTAATTACTAGTAAAAGGAGGGGGGGATTGGCCATGAACTGCTTCGACTGCTGAAAAGCCTCTTTAGATTCAGTTGTCCATTCAAAAGTTTGCCGAAGAACTTTGAAGAATGGTAGGCACTTATCTGTTGCGCGGGAAATGAAGCGGTTGAGGGCCGCAACTCGGCCAGTGAGCCTTTGAACCTCCTTAACCGTTCTGGGTGACCGCATCTCAATCAAGGCCTTGATCTTTTCAGGGTTAGCTTCAATGCCCCGCTGACTGACCATAAAACCCAAAAACTTACCAGATCCTACGCCGAGGGCGTACTTCTCTAGGTTGAGCTTCATTTGGTACTTGCATAGGGTGGCGAAGGTCTCTCGCAGGTCGGACAGATGATCAATAGAGAGTTTGCTCTTGACTAGCATGTCGTCGACATATACTTCTATATTTTGACCTATCTGATAATGGAAAACGGCGTTGACCAACCGTAGGTAGGTGGACCCAACATTCTTCAGTCCGAATGGCATCACGCGGTAGTGGTAGGTACCTCGGTCGGTAATGAAGGATGTATGTTCCCGATCAGACGGGTGCATCAGGATTTGGTTGTACCCAGAGAAAGCATCCATGAAGCTGAGCATTTGATGACCGGCCGTGGCGTCAACCAGCAGATCTATGCGGGGAAGAGGATAGCTGTCTTTGGGCAAGCTCGGTTTAGATCAGAGTAATCGACACAGAGTGGCCATTTGCCGTTGTTCTTGCGGACTAGGACCACGTTTGACAACCATTTAGGGTAATCCACGTTTTTGATGAATTGAGCCTCAAGGAGCTTGTCAACCTCTGCGGCTATAAGTGTATTGCGCTCTGGATGGAAGATGCGCTGCTTCTGGTGGTAAGGTCGGAATGGGATTCGATGCTGAAGTGGTGAGTTATGAAAGCGGGGTCAATGCCGGCATGTCTGAATGGGTCCAGGCACATACATCATTGTGCTCGATCAGAAGGGTGGTAAGGTCGGCCTTAGCTTGAAGGGATAGTTAGCTACCGATCTTGGCAGTTTTCATTGGGTTGGTGGGATCGATGGGAACCTCAATGAGCTCCTCCACCAGTTCTCCTCTAACCAGCTCGTCCTCATCTCGGACGTCAAGTCCTTCAATGATCATGGCCTCCTTCAGCTTGACTTCTTTGAGTGAGGCAACATAACATTCCCTAGCTACGGTCTGCTCTCCCCTTACTGTCCCGACGCCCAGGTCGGTAAGGAACTTTATAGCGAGGTGGTAGGTTAAAGTGATAACTTGGAAAGCGTTGAGGGCGGTGCGACCAAGGATGATGTTGTAGGCAGAAGGACAGTCGACCACAAGGAAAATGAGCAACTTGGTAGTCTGCCGTGGGTATTTGCCGATGGTGAGGGGGAGATCGATGGAGCCGATGGAGGTCACCCGGTCGCTAGTGAAACCGACCGAAGGGGTTTGGAGGCTAGACAGACTTTCCTCCCCAATCTTGAGCTGGCGGAAGCAGTTAAGGAATATGATGTCTGAAGAACTGCCGCGGTCGATGAGAACCCGTCTGACCTTATAGTTGGAGAGGAGGGCAGAAATGACGAGAGGGTCATCATGAGGATAACGGATGCCTGTACAGTCGGCGTCTGTGAAGGTAATGGGCTCTGTCCACTGCTTGGGCTGTTTGAAGGGTCGGTCTACCGTGGCAACTGCTTTGTCCGAGCCTTGCCTTATCTTTCTAAGTTCTGCCCTTTGAGCGGAGCGGGATGGTCCGCCACAAGCAAGGCCACCTGAAATGACTCGGATATCACCAACTGGCGGAGGGGGATTACCTGGCGGTCGAGGCTGTTGTGGGGGGCGATCATGGCCTTGGTTAGGTTGGACTGGCTGCAAGGGTAGGGTACGACGGCGGTTGTTTCTGAGGGGCTCGGTTCTTTGCCTCTGTTGTGGGCAGGTGTCCGTGAACCGGCTGAGACGCCCTTGACGAATTAGGGTCTCGACCTGATCCTTGAGGTTAATGTAGTCATCAGTGTTATGGCCATGGTCCTGGTGGAAATGACAATATTTGGACTGGTCTTTCCGATTGGAAGGGGTCCGTGAGGGTAGGGGCCATTTGAGGGGGTAGTCCCGTTGGATCTGGTGGAGGACTTGTTCCATGGGAGAATTAAGGGGCATGTACCGCTCGAACCGACCGGGCGGTCGGGCTGGTGCCGACCGGTCAGCGCGAGGAGGTCAATCGGTATAGTGGGATGTTTGGCTGTTATACTGGGTGTTTTTGGGTTCTAAGTCCTTTCTCTTTTCTCTGGGGATCAGGTTTTTAGGTATTGGATCCTGCCGAACGGCTAGTGAATCTTCAGCATTCATGTATTTCTGGGCTTTGGAGAGTAGGGCTACCATAGAGGTCGGGAGGTTTTTGGAGAGGGAGAAGAGAAAATCGGACGATCATAACCCAGCCATGAAGGCCTTGAGGATGATCTTGCCATCGTTTTCCGCTACTTGCAGGGCTTTGGTGTTGAAGTGGGTAACGAAACTGCGCAGCAACTCGCTCTCGGTCTGACGGATGTTAAGGAGTTGGGTTGCAGGGCGGCGTTGGCGCTAGGCTCCAATGAAATGGCTAAGGAAAGAGTCACTGAGATGCTAGAAAGTGGAGACAGAGTTTGCTGGTAACTGGCTGAACCACAGTCGAGCCGACCCCTTCAGTGTCACGGGGAAAACCCGACACATGATCTCGTCAGGGAAGGCATAGAGGATCATGAGGGTACGGTAGGTCTCCAGATGGTTGACTGGGTCCGTCGTACCATCAAAAAAGTCAATCATGGGCATCTTGAACTTGGCGGGCAGAGGTTTGTCCTGGATGGAGGTAACAAATGGTGAGCTTGCCGTGGTAGAGGATTTATGCTGAATGTTCTGCATGACCCCTTGGAGTTGGAGCTTCATTGCTCAGAGTTCAGTGTCCCAGAGGGGAATGTGGTCACCATGGTCAGTCAATGGGGGCTGGACGCTGCTGGCTTCCCCTTCAAGGGCTGGTACCACGACCGAAGGGTGTGGAGGTGGAGGTGGTAGATTTATATGCGGGGGAGGAGGTTGCAAACCTTCCAAGTTGGGTGGATAGGGTGGCGGAACAGTATGGCTTGGGGCTCTTTCTTAGTTAGGTGGAATATCTGGAGGTGGTGGAGGAGGCATCAGAAGGTTTCTTTGGAGTAAAGCATTTATCAGGGCCTGGTTTTGTTCGGCCATGCGGTTAATGCTGGTAAGCTCAATGATATACTGTGGTGGGTTGTTTGGATTGGGAGGGTCGGTTTGCTGGTCGGCAACATTATGGTGAGAAGCCATGGATCTAGTCGTGACCATACACTTGGATGGATAGGAGGAAAAGGTTGTTAGGACAGGGTCTCCGGATAAGAACCAGTTCCCACAGACGACGCTAACTGATGATACTGTTTGTTCCAGTGAATGGATCGGACTGGTCCAAGCTCCTCAAGCCCAGGTCCAAATGATCAAGCCCACCGAATAACCTGCAAACAAGTTCAACGGGGAACGGGGTAGTCCCCCAGTGAACCCTCCGACGAGCAAGTCAGGAAGAGAAGTAGAGTGTAGAGGGAGAGATTAGAGATAGAAAAGCTTAACCTTCTTCTTGTCTTCAACGTTTGCTTATATCCTTTGGTAATCATTTCGTTGTACCTTCCGACCTGACCTTCTCGCCGAAAGTCTATGCTGCAGCTTACCTTGTTCAGGGTAAGGGGGCCTTGTTCCGACGAAGAGGTGTTGTTGTAATAAATGCTGTGATGGGCTGCATTAATGGTGATGTGCAGTGGCAATAACTTTGCAGATCTTTGTCTGCTGATGTGGCTCGTCCTTCACCTGCCATGCGTTTGAATGTCATTGGCTCTTTATGCCATGTTGGATTCCAGCTGTCCTGGACCTCACCAGCTGGGTTATGTATTGGGCTCCAAGTGATGGGCTTGGGTTGTTCATAGTGATTCATGGCCTTTATGGGCTTATACACGTCAATGTATTATTGGATTATAATTGTCAAATTGGATGTAATTCTTTTTGTATTCATAATTAATCTTCTTCCAAGAATAAAATAAAATAAAAAAGAAGCACACCAAGGAGCCCCGGACCAAATAAAGACCATGGGTAAATGTAACAACCCTCATACTGTTTACTGATTAATGACTGATTGATTACCGTTAATCACCAATTACTGTTAAACGGAACTAATAATGACTGATAACTGACTGACTGAAATTGGAAACCGAATTGATGGAGTATATGTTAGTTAAATTACATCCTATCTGTTTGATTGTATGAATATCTATTCGTGCTTATATGTTTAAACTGCAAATTGAAGGCCTTATCGGCGGCCGAATCCAAAATTTATTGATGTTTAATGATTAACATAATTTATGTGATTTTATAGTATAATTATCTGAAAACTGATTAGGTATGATTAAATTAGATTAAAATAAGCTAATTAAAGAGTTGGACTTAATTACCGTTTTGCCCTTGAGTGGGCCACTATCTCATACACACACTTGAGCCTTATACTTGAATCAAAACACATTTGCTCAGCCATTTCTTCTTGTTCTAGCCGAATTTAGAGAGAGAGGAAGTGAGAGTCTTGAGTTCATTTCAATATTGCTTAGAATTTGAAGAGAATTGAAGGTTGATTGTTGCTTTGTGGTCCTACACTTGCCATTGAGGCTCTAGGTAAGAGAATCCAACCTTTATTGATGTGTTTGAGCTAGTTCTTGCATGAGTCATGCTTCATTGTAGAACTAAGTCATATTTTGGTTCATTGTTGTTGATTTGAAGCTCATTTCATGCATGCATGTTTGTATTGTAGATGTTTGAGTTGTTTTCATGGCAAAGGGTTACATGCATGTTCATAATCATGTTTAAGTCCATGATTTCACCATGTTCTGAAAAGAATTGGCTCCTAAGAGCATCAAATTAAAGCTTCAAAATGGTTTGAATTCATGCATGTTTGCATGTTCATCTTGTGCTTGAAAAATGGTTTAAATTGGGTTTGAATTAAACACCCTTGGGCTTTGATTTCTTAAAATTGAGCTTTGAAACATGATATCCTATGTGTTTATAAATGTTTTCCAGAAAATGGGCCCAAGAGGATTGGTTTTGATGCTTTTGAGCTTGGTTTTGGACCTGGAGCTCGAATCTGGGATTTCCAGATTTCAGTCGTCCGCTCGAGCGGGGGAAGTGCCGCTCGAGCGGGAAAATCGAGCTTCCAGCATCTTGCACTGTTTTACAGTCCGCTCGAGCGGAGGATTGGGCGCTCGAGCGGAGTCATGTCTCAAGCTCGAGCAAGCGTCGAGCGGGAAAGTTTACGTTCGAGCGTGTACCTTTGTTTGCCTGTACGCTCGAGCGGGGAAACCTGAGCTCGAGCGGGACTCTGTTTTTCTGAAAATGCTTTTAAATCTTTTAAATGTACATCTGTGCATCCTCATCTCATTCTAGGCATTCTTAGGCCTAGTTGTAGACATCTTGTTGAGGATATAGATGTAGAACACACCGAGGAATTAGGGATTAAGTTATAATATTTCCCAACTGTGTAGCTTAGTGTGTGTTCAACCTGTGAACTGTGTAGGGCTGGCGACTGGGGAGACACGCTCTAGCATACTGTAGCCAAGAACTCTGTGAGTAACAATTGTGTAAAGATATGTCCAACTGATTATCTTCTGAATACTGAACTGAACTGTTTACTGAACTGGTATTACTGAATGAATGTATGTCCTTTATTTCTGAACTGTACTATGGCATCCTTAGTACCTACTGTTTCCTGTTACTGTTACTGCGACAGAATTCTCTGTCGGTTCCCTCGTGGAACCACTACTGTTTACTGACTGATGGCCATCATTACTGTTCGGTCTTTCAAGACCTACTGTTACTGTTATGCTAATGGATGTACCACATATGACTGTTTACTGTACTGAACAACTGAAATACTGATTGAATTGAACTGTTTTCATTAGTTGAATTAAGGAATGAGGTTATGGATGATGTCCATAGGTCCCAATATACTATTCACCCTGGTGGGACTAAGATGTATCATGACCTGAAGAGGACGTTTTGGTGGGAATGTATGAAGAAAGATGTAAGAGAGTATGTTTCTCGATGTTATGTGTGCCAACAGGTAAAGGCAGAACACCAACGACCGTTTGGACTTTTGCAGCCTCATGAGATCCCTACTTGGAAATGAGAGTACATTTCTATGGATTTTGTGATCTAGACAGTTTGTAGAAAGAGAACA
>NW_021028260.1:905104-984779 GCF_004153795.1 Camellia sinensis | reverse complement strand
TTGTCTCTATCGAACATAATTCCTCTGCAATGATAGATTTGGTTATAACCAAAGTGCCCATCCATCATTGATAAAATTTGACTGCCTACTGAACTGTCTACCAACAAATCTACTATAGGATAGGATACTCATCTTTTGGAGTTGTTAGATTTAAGTTTTGAAATC
Source organism: Camellia sinensis (assembly GCF_004153795.1). NCBI lineage: Eukaryota > Viridiplantae > Streptophyta > Magnoliopsida > Ericales > Theaceae > Camellia > Camellia sinensis. The sequence goes on along the minus strand of NW_021028260.1, from coordinate 984,614 downwards.
AATGCATACCCTCATTTTTACATTCTTCTTAACTACAGCACAATATTGGATAGCCATTCAACATACCTGGTTCCTATAAAACCTACCTTGAGTAGTCTAAGGATTTGCTCTTTAACTTTTTGAACATCATTCTGGACTCATTCTTTTTAGTTTTTGCTGTATGGCTTGAATTAGGCTCTTATAGGGAGCCTATGTTCTACTAATGACCTATCCAATCCTGGTAGTTCATTATAAGACCATGCAAAACAATCTTTATATTTCTTCAGAACAACCAACAACTGGTTCTGTCAAGAGCATTCACAAGCACTTATATCGATGCTGTTTTAGTATGAACCTTCCTCTAAATTTACTTCTTCTAAAGGGTCTTGTATCTGAGAACTTACTGAAGCTCTTCTTTGATTCCTTCTGCCTTCAAAGCAATCATCCTTCTCTGTTGCTCCCAGGTTCTTTGATTCAACATCTTTACCCTCCTCTCATAGACAAAGTCTGTCCATAAGGCTTCTTCTTCCTGTATCTCCTGGACTTTTTTTTCAATGTCCAATGCACCGTATTTTATCAAAGCCAAAATCAATTGGCCTGTTGCTGCTCTTGCTTGCAGCCAATTATATGGCTTCTTTCTCTTGCTCTTGCACTTTCTGGACTATTGATTTTACATCCAATATTAAGAACTTATATAGAGCCAAAGACTTGCTTCTTTGGGCTTCATTTCTTTGCCTACAACCAGGCATCCTTGTCATCTTTAACGACACCTCTTCATCGACATCTTCTAGACTAAGTCGTTCAGGTGTGTCACTTCTCATCAGCCGTCACTTCGCGTAAGCCATCAGGTTTTCTCAGTATACATGAGTTGGGTGTCACTCCCTCAATATAAATTTGGCCTCTACGAAGTTTGCAAGGCTATGAAGGGTTGAGATCTGCATCAATTTCCTCTGTCTCTCCATTGCCCAGGCCATCATTATTTTCTGATGCAAAGAGGAAGGCACACACTTGTTAGAGTGAATCCAATCTCTACCAAGTTAGATTGTACTTAGTATTTGTCGATAACGAAGAATGCCGTCTGTAGTCCCTGGTTTCCACACTCAGGTTGATGAGAAGAATTCCCTGAGCCATCTGTTTGTTTTCCAGCGAAGCCAGCAATGGTTGTGCTGGTTGGGATAACCTGGGGTTCCTTTTCCCTAGTTTTTTCAAGGAAGATTTCGGTAGTAAGTTCACTTGCCCCATTATCCACCAAGACTCGGTTCAATTGTATCCCATCGAAGAAGGCCTTGATATAAAAAGGCTTGACATGCTGTGTCATAGAGTTCGAGGGATACTCAAAAGGATATGAGCGGTTAATACTCACCTCTTCTTCACTCTCGTATTCAGTTTCATTGGAGTAGCCATTCCGGATTCATCTTAACCACACTCACTTGTGAGTCTTCACTAAAGACTGGAATTGGGTCAATTTCTTGACCCTCCTGGTTCTTCATCTCCAGCTGTGAATTCATGCAGGTAGTATGTGTACCATATTCACTGATACAGAGGAAACAAGCCAAAATTGGATGATGGCTGTGCCATATTCTCCTCTTGGCACACTTGTTCAGTTACTTCAGAAGCACTCTTCCATGCTGTATTCTGGCACTTCATTACTAAACAAACTCCTTCGAATGGTCTTTTTTGACTGACTTTTCAACCAAAAACGCTGTTCAGACAATGAAGGCTTCGAACATTTCTTCCTCAACCATTTCTTTTTTGGCCATGGCTAACTTTTCTTCTGTCTTGCTATCACTCTCCATCAAAGCCTTCTCCATTCCTGCTAGACTGGACTTCTCTTTGGCTTTTTAGTCAGAGTGAACTTTGGCAATTGTTTCTTCGCTATAACCCATTTTGTCTTATAGAGTTGGTTTTTGGAGTATGGGTCCGACTTTGGATTCTTCTTTCTCTTATCTAGACACATGAAGAGTTTTTCTCACTTTCTTTCAGGTCTTTTCTAGTACTGACGTGTACCTACGCGTGATCTTCCTCCTTTGTATCTAGAAATTACGGGGACCATATCTGGTTCCTTTGTTTTTTGGGTGTTTAAGTAATACCCATTGTTTGGAGGCCACCAAAGGAGGTTTGACCATCCTACCTTGGTTTCCAATACATCTCTTTGGGTAGACACTTCCCTAGGTTTGTTCTGCATCACAACTAATCTGGAACTCCAGGTACCCACGAACTTACTGACTCAGCTGTTGAACTGTTTCTTTCCTCCTTCGAAGCCATCTTCGAAGCTGGCTGTGAAAGCCACTGCTTGGCCCTGACTTCATGTTTTGGGCCTAACTCAGGCCTTTGATGACGGTAGCCACTTTTTGTTCTGCGTGAGGCTGGTCTAAGGGGCCAATCTCTGGCTTTGATCCATAAACTGAACCCTTCTCCGATCTCCTTTCAGGATGACTGCTTCTCCATTCTATAATAATTTAGGTGGCCTGGACTCATATAAAGCCTCTTGCCTTAGAATGCATTCTATCGGCTGTTGGCTCAACCATTAATGGCTGCTGTCTAACACTAGTTGGGTATGGCTTTTGTTATAAGATTGGTTGGTTTAGGACGCCTCTCTGCACATCCTTGTAATACTGCTTCCCATTCAATGGAAGCCCTTTCAACCACTTGTAGCTCAGCCTCGCACCTGGGACACATCCTTTATATTAAAGCTGCCTCTAAGATCGTTATCCAGTGCTTCTTCATCAAGTCTTCCTTCTGGTGTGAGAACCTTGTCCATATAGCTGTAGATTTCCAGTGTTTTCTTGATAGTTGTCTGGTTGGCAACATGCATCTGCCATTGACTTCTTCTCTTTCAAGGACAAGTTCTGGAAGCCTTGGCATATGACATTGGCTGCCCCCTCTAATTTCTGAAATGGATTACGTCAGCTCCCATGCTTTATGCTTTAGCTGGGAATTTTAAAACTTCATTTTCGAATTTGTCTTGCTTGATCCTGTCTCCAAAAACAATACAGTTTTTATCGGTGAGACCAAGAATTATGCCATTTACAATCACTTTTCCTTTAAGTTTATCTGAGATGGAATTTTGACTCCTTTTGGATACTTAAGGAAGTTGGCCGCAAGCAAATGATCAAAAATGTCATCTGCCTTAGTTAAATCGAAAGAGTATTTCCCTATGAAGGTTTCTTTTTAAACTACTGGTCAATTGTTATATCCTTATGAATTAATGCGCTCACAGATCACAAGTTCTTTCCCCACAATCTCTGCTCTTCAATCTCATAATTAGGATCTCTATAATATGTTCTGTACGATGCATTATTTCTTGATCTTGTTTCTTTCTTCTAGTAATGCTTCATACCTAACACCTTATAAGTTAGTTCACTAAGTCTCTGAACTCAGTCGAGTCAAACTTCTTCGAAGCCTAACTCTAAGCCATTTTGAGCCAATCTCACGAATTCTGGCTCTGGTAGGGATGACCCTACATTTGTTTCGTGTGCCTCTTTAAATCTGGCAAATAACTAAGTAGCCTTCTCATCAGGGCCTTTGACTCAATCTTGCCAAGTTGCCATTGGAAAACTCTGGCTTCGATTGAAAGAATTGGGCATGAAATACCTCTTCCATTTGTTGCCAAGTTTGATAGAGCCAGGTGTTAAGGTTAATATACCATACAAATGCTCCCCAGTTAGAGAATTTAGGAATAATCTTAACTTCATATAGTCATTTATTAGTGAATTCACCGCATTGAGCAGCAAACTCAAGCAATATGCTCCACTGTTGACTGGTTTCCATTCTCATAAAAAAAGGCAAAATTTGGTATCCTGAAACCTCTTGGGTTTCATTACACCTATCTACCCATTCTGGGAGGGTTTCCTGTACAGGAGTCTTGACCCCCCGAGCCATTGGTCCACACATCTCTCTAATATATCAGCAATTTGGTCCCTAGGGACCCATATTTTGGCCTGCTGAACCGTTACTGGAGGGACAAACACAGGATTTGGTGGACAACCTTGTGTCTGTGGTCCTCTTGGTCCATAAGGTGGTATATTTGTTTGTCCTGTGGTGCAGGTTTGCTTTGGGTGTGGTAACCCTTTGAGCCTGTCCTGGAAAGGTGCTGGAACAGGGTTGGTTTCTCATTTGTAGGAAAACTTTACTCCTGTGATAAATTCGAATAAGGATTAGTGAACCCCCTCGTCCGGTAATGGCTTAAAATGGGATTTGGAGCCATTCTTATGCCATTTTCTCTATACTGGGCCAGATCTACCAATTTGCATGGCTTCACTGTTAAGTAATGAGACATTTTGACCTGCTATAGGCCTCGAAATAGGTTCGTACCAAGACTGAGGTGATGGTCTTTTCATGTTTTGATTACTAGTTTGAACATTAGAATGTCCATTATTGCATAGGCTGTTATCTCTAACCAATCTTTGCTGAAGGAACATTTGACTTCCTCCATGTGTCTTGCGTTTGTTAGTTGATGGTTATTCATTCGATCCAAAAAGGATGTTGTACCTTTCATCACGTGTTCATTAACTACTGTCCATGGCATCTACTAGGCTACCCCATGATTTATTGGCTGAGTAGATGGAACAGTGGATGGTCCAATTCCTTGGTCTTGTCCAAATTTATGAACATGTGGTACTTGTTCGAAGTGCTGGTCTGTTGACCATAGGTTTGAAGAGAATTTGGTCTCCACAGGATGTGTTATCATTATCCTCTGGTTAGATATTTCTACCTCTCATTCTACGCTTCTTCAGGTGTTCATTTTCTCCTTGTCTCCTACGTCTAGCCATTTCAATGAGTCCCACCAGGCGTGCAAAATATATGTTGGCTTTTGGCTTTAAGAGTTACTTGTAATTTTGAGCGTGCTCACAGGATCAATCATCCTTACAGAAATTAATTGCCACACTTATCAACGATTGTGTTTTAGTTCTTTCAGCCTCAATGAAGAGGACTTTTTCATGGTGGCTTGATTTAGGGAATTAAGAAATAACAATTATGAAGAGAACAATTGAAGCATTTATAAAATGAAAAAAATTACAATGATCCAAACTCAGCCTTGTAGAGGTTTACAACAACAATCTACTTGAAACTACTCCTATAAACGAAAGTGCAGTGTCAGGAATTTAAAGTACAAAAATGGTAAAGAACAGGAAATGTAAAACTGGAAAGGAAAATAAGTAGAATAAGACTGATTTTTTGGATATGAGTCTGGGGCTTTTTTCTGGGGCCCTTTCTCGCTATTTATTACTTCTCAAGAATGACCACATCGCATTTCCAACCGTCGAACTACTCCTCCTGATCGCTGATCATGTTGCCTTATATATTAGCTCCAACATAATGGTCCTTTCAGGCTTTAACATCACCTTGCAGTTCCAGCTTTTGCCCTTATTGGGGTCCAATCACTCGTCAACTCCCTAAAATTATTACGAAATTTGATAAATAGGTGACAGATATACCGCTTGAATTAGCCACATCACTTTTTGACATCTTTTATAAAACTAGATAATCATAATGTATCTTCATAGCTCTACGCTGAATAACCAATACTAATAACCGTGTCGATGTTTGATTGAAGACGGTAGAAATAGAGTCTTATGTATTACCTAATAATACTATATATTCTACATTCATTTAAATTAATCTCTCCAAAATCAATGCATACCCGGTTTGTTTTGCATGACAAACCAATCTGGAACACCAGGTATCCACGAACTTATTGACCCAGATGTTGAACTGTTCATTTCTTCCTTTGAAGCCAACTTCGAAGCTAGCTTAACTTTCTAAATCACTTCTGGACTCATTCTTCTTGGTTTTTGCTTGTATGGCTTGAAATTAGGCCTCATAGGGAGCCTATGTTCTACTAATGACCTATCCAATCCTGGTAGTTCATTATAAGACCATGCAAAACAATCTTTATATTTCTTCAGAACAACCAACAACTAGTTCCTGTCAAGAGCATTCAACCAAGCACTTATATCGATGGTCTGTTGTATAGAACCTTCCTCTAAATTTACTTCTTCTAAAGGGTCTTGTATCTGAGAACTTACTGAAGCTCCTTCTTTGATTCCTTCTGCCTTCAAAGCAATCTCCTTGCTTTGTTCTGCTCCCAGGTTCTTTGATTCAACATCTTTACCCTCCTCATCATAGACAAAGTCTGTCCATAAGGCTTCTTCTTCCTGTATCTCCTGGACTTTTGTTTCAATGTCCAATGCACAGTATTTATCAAAGGCCAAAACTCTGGCCTGTTGCTGCTCTTGCTTGCAGCCAATTATAATGGCTTCTTTCTCTTGCTCTTGCACTTTCTGGACTATTGATTTTACATCCAATATTAAGAACTTGATTAGAGCCAAAGACTTGGCTTCTTGGGCTTCATTTCTTTGCCTACAACCAGGCATCATTGTCATCTTTAACGACAACCTCTTCATCAGCACTCTTCTAGACTAAGTGCTTCAGGTGTGTCACTTTCTCATCAGCCGTCACTTCGGCTAAGCCATCAGGTTTTTTCAGTATACTGAGTGGTGTCACTCCCTCAATATACAATTTGGCCTCTACGAAGTTTGCACAGGCTATGAAGGGTTGAGGATCTGCATCAATTTCCTCTGTCTCTCCATTGCCCAAGGCCATCATTATTTTCTGATGCAAAGAGGAAGGCACACACTTGTTAGTGTGAATCCAATCTCTACCAAGTAAAGTATTGTACTTAGTATTGCTGTCGATAACGAAGAATGCCGTCATGTAGTCCCTGGTTTCCACACTCAGGTTGATGAGTAGAATTCCCTGAGCCATCTGTTTGTTTCCAGCGAAGCTAGCAATGGTTGTGCTGGTTGGGATTAACCTGGGGTTCCTTTTCCCTAGTTTTTTCAAGGAAGATTTCGGTAGTAAGTTCACTGTTGCCCCATTATCCACCAAGACTCGGTTCAATTGTATCCCATCGAAGAAGGCCTTGATATAAAAAGGCTTGACATGCTGTGTCATAGAGTTCGAGGGATACTCAAAAGGATATGAGCGGTTAATACTCACCTCTTCTTCACTCTCGTATTCAGTTTCCATTGGAGTAGCCATTCCGGATTCATCTTGCACCACACTCACTTGTGAGTCTTCACTAAAGACTGGAATTGGGTCAATTTCTTGACCCTCCTGGTTCTCATCTCCAGCTTGGAATTCATGCGGTAGTATGTGTACCATATTCACTGATACTAGAGGAAACAAGCCAAATTGGATGGATGGATGTGCCTATTTCTCCTCTTGGCCACTTTGTTCAGTTACTTCAGAAGCATCTTCCATGCTGTATTCTGGCACTTCATTACTAACAAACTCCTTCGAATGGTCTTTTTTGACTGACTTTTCAACCAAAAACGCCTGTTTAGCCATGAAGGCTTCGAACATTTCTTCCTCAACCATTTCTTGCTTTTGGCCTAGGCTAACTTGTTCTTCTGTCTTGCTATCACTCTCCATCAAAGCCTTCTCCAATCCTACTAGACTGGACTTCTCTCTGGCTTTTAGTTCAGAGTGAACTTTGGCCAATTATTCTCTACTACAACCTATTTTGTCTTGTAGAGTTGATTTTGGAGTACGGTCTGACTTTGGATTTTTCTTTCCTTCTGTCTGGACCGATGAGGAGCTTTCTCCACTTTCTTTCAGGTCTTTCTAGTACTGAGTGTACCTACGCTGAATCTTCCTCCTTTGTAATCTAGAAATTACGGGGACCATATCTGGTTCCTTTGTTTTTGGGTGTTTAAGTAATACCCAATTGTTTGGAGCCACCAAAGGAGGTTTGACCATCCTACCTTGGTTTCCAATAACATCTCTTTGGGTAGACACTTCCCTAGGTTTGTTCTGCATCACAAACCAATCTGGAACTCCAAGTACCCACGAACTTACTGACTCAGCTGTTGAACTGTTTCTTTCCTCCTTCGAAGCCATCTTCGAAGCTGGCTGTGAAAGCCACTGCTTGGCCCTGACTTCATGTTTTGGGCCTAACTCAGGCCTTTGATGAAGGTAGCCACTTTTTGTTCTGCGTAAGGCTGGTCTAAGGGGCCAATCTCTGGCTTTGATCCCATAAACTGAACCCTTCTCCAATCTCCTTTCAGGATGACTGCTCTCCATTCTATAATAATTAGGTGGCCTGGACTCATATAAAGACCTCTTGCCTTTAGAATGCATTCTATCGGCTGTTGGCTCAACCATTAATGGCTGCTGTCTAACACTAGTTGGGTATGACCTTTTGTTATAAGTATTGGTTGGTTTAGGACGCCTCTGCACATCCTTGTAATACTGCTTCCCATCAATTGGAAGCCCTTTCAACCACTTGTAGCTCAGCCTGCACCTGGGACACATCCTTTATATTACAGCTGCCTCTAAAGAATCGTTATCCAGTGCTTCTTCATCAGAGTCTTCCTTCTGGTGTGAGAAACCTTGTCCAATAGCTGGTAGATTTCCAGTGTCTTTCTTGATAGTTGTCTGGTTGGCAACATGCATCTGCACATTGACTTCTTCCAATTCTTTCAAGGACAAGTTCTGGAAGTCTGGCATAATGACATTGGCTGCCACCTCTCCAATTTCTAAAAATGGATTACGGTCGATCCCCATGGCTTTATCTGCTTTAGCTGGGAATTTTAAACTTCCTTTTCGAATTTGTTCTTGGATCCTGTCTCGAAAAACAATACAGTTTTTAGTCGAGTGAGACCAAGAATAGTGTCTTTCTTGATAGTTGTCTGGTTGGCAACATGCATCTGCACATTGACTTCTTCCAATTCTTTCAAGGACAAGTTCTGGAAGTCTGGCATAATGACATTGGCTGCCACCTCTCTAATTTCTGAAATGGATTACTGTCGATCCCCATGGCTTTATTTGCTTTAGCTGGGAATTTTAAACTTCATTTTCGAATTTGTTCTTGGATCCTGTCTCGAAAAACAATACAGTTTTTAGTCGAGTGAGACCAAGAATTATGCCATTCACAATACACTTTTCCTTTAAGTTTATCTAGAGATGGAATTTTGACTCCTTTTGGTAACTTAAGGAAGTTGGCCGCAAGCAAATGATCAAAAATGTCATCTGCCTTAGTTAAATCGAAAGAGTATTTCCTATGAAGGTCTTTCTTTTTAAACTACTGGTCAATTGTTATATCCTTATGAATTAATGCCTCACAGATCACAAGTTCTTTCCCCACAATCTCTGCTACATCAATCTCATAATTAGGATCTCTATAATATGTCTTGTACGATGCATTATTTCGATCTTGTTCTTTCTCTAGTAATGCTTCATACCTAGACACCTTATAAGTTAGTTTCACTAAGTCTCTGAACTCAGTCGAGTCAAACTTCTTTCGAAGCCTAAACTCTAAGCCATTTTGAGCCAATCTCACGAATTCTGGCTCTGGTAGGATGACCCTACATTTGTTTCGTGCTCCTTTAAATCTGGCAATAAACTAAGTAGCCTTCTCATCAGGCCTTTGACTCAATCTTGCCAAGTTTGCCATGAAAACCTCTGGCTTCGATTGAAAGAATTGGGCATGAAATACCTCTTCCATTTGTTGCCAAGTTTGGATAGAGCCAGGTGTAAGGTTAATATACCATACAAATGCTCCCCCAGTTAGAGAATTTAGGAATAATCTTAACTTCATATAGTCATTATTAGTGAATTCACCGCATTGAGCAGCAAACCTAGCAATATGCTCCACTGTTGACTGGTTTCCATTCTCATAAAAAAGGGCAAAATTTGGTATCCTGAAACCTCTTGGGTATTCATGTACCCTATCTACCCATTCTGGGTAGGGTTTCCTGTACACAGGAGTCTGGACCCCCTGAGCCATTGGTCCACACATCTCTCTAATAATATCAGCAATTTGGTCCCTAGGGACCATATTTTGTGCCTGCGTTTGAACCGTTACTGGAGGGACAAACACAGGATTTGGTGGACAACCTTGTGCCTGTGGCCCTCTTGGTCCATAAGGTGGTATATTTGGTTGTCCCTGTGGTGCAGGTTGCTATTGGGGGTGTGGGTAACCCCTTTGAGCCTGTCCTGTGAAAGGTGCTGGAACAGGTGTTGTGTCTCTTCTATTTGTAGGAAAACCTTCTAACCTGGGTATAAATTCGAATAAGGGATTAGTGAACCCCCTCGTGCCGGGTATGGCTTCAAAGATGGGATTTGGAGCCATTCTTATGCCATTTTCTCATACTGGGCCAGATCTACCAATTTGCATGGCTTCACTGTTAAGTACTGAGACATTTTGACCTGCTATAGGCCTCGAAATAGGTTCGTACCAAGACTGAGGTGATGGTCTTTCATAGTTTTGATTACTAGTTTGACCATTAGAATGTCCATTAATTTGCATAGGCTGTCTATCTCTAACCAATCTTTGCTGAAGGACATTTGAAACTTCCTCCATGTGTCTTGCGTTTGTTAGTTGATGGTTATTCATTTGATCCAAAAAGGATGTTGCCTACCTTTCCATCGTGTTCATTAACTACTGTCCCATGGCATCTACTAGGCTACCCCATGAATTTATTGGCTGAGTAGATGGAACAGTGGATGGTCCAATTCCTTGGTCTTGTCCAATATTATGAACATGTGGTACTTGTTCCGAAGTGCTGGTCTGTTTGACCATAGGTTCTGAGAGAATTGGTGTCTCCACAGGATGTGTTATCACATTATCCTCTGGATTAGATATTTCTACCTCTCATTCTACGCCTTCTTCCAGGTGTTCATTTTCTCCTTGTCTCCTACGTCTAGCCATTTCAATGAGTCCCACCAGGCGTGCCAAAAATATATGTTGGCTTTTTGGCTTTCAAAGGTTACTTTTGTAATTATGAGCGTGCTAGCAAGGATCAATCAGTCCTTACAGAAAATTAATTGCCAACCAATTATCAGACGATTGTGTTTTAGTTCTTTCAGCCTTAATGAAGAGGACTTTTACTGGTGGCTTGATTTAGGAGAATTAAGGAAATAACAATTAAATGAAGAACAATTGAAGTATTTTATTAAAATGAAAAACTTACAATGATCCAAACTCAGCCTTGTAGAGGTTTACAGCAACAATCTACTTGAAACTACTCCTATAAACGAAGTGCAGTGCAGGAATTTTAAAGTACAAAAATGTAAAGAACAGGAAATGTAAAACTGGAAAGGAAATAAAGTAGAATAAGACTGATTTTTTTGGATATGAGTCTGGGGCTTTTTTCTGGGGCCTTTTCTGCTATTTATACTTCTCAAGGATGACCATCGAACTGCATTTCCAACCGTCGAACTACTCCTCCATGATCGCTGATCATGTTGCCTTATAATTAGCTCCACTATGCCATCACTTGCAGTTAGGTTTCCCTCCTAATTTTGAATTTGAATGTGAGTAACCGTTGAAGCCACATCACTTTGCATCTTTTTACTGATCTAATGCTACTCAGATCTCGTAATAACCAATACTAACTACCACGTGTACGATTATGATTGAAGACTTGAATAGTCTTCCTGTATTACCCTTATTCTGCCACGCGTCGAATTGTAATTGGCTTATACAAAATATGTAGCCAACAGTTGTGTATTTTTTTTGGTAGAGAAAGATGATTTTGTCATTACTCTTAAGTTTTTTCGATATATGCTCTACTGAAAAGAAAATTTGAGCCAAATGGAAAGCTCTCTCAAAGCTGTTACATGTGAGAAATTACAATGGTGATCATGACATCATCTTTTTCGTTCATATTGTTTGTTGCATCTAATAATTTGTCATGTGCATTGTTTGGTATTTTATTTTAATTTTAATTTTTTAGAATTATAGAGTACTTGCTGGACAAATTCTCGCCCACTGTTGTCTTTTCTCTTATGCTTTTTCCTTCTCCCACCTCTAATCTCTCTCACCTCTCGCACCAAACCTCCTTTCAAATCCAATTTTCCTCTCTCTTGCCCTCTCTCCCAACGCAGCTCACCTACGCCCTTCCCGACTTCGGCCACTGCAAGTGGTACTGTTATTGTCCACAAGGTAACCTTAAGAACATTATCATATCCCTTCGATTTTTTTGGAGTTCTTGAAGTGGTATTTTTCACTTAATTTTCTTGTTTAAACCTTTATTTTTGTATATTTTGTTGACATTAGAAAATGAGTATTGACACTGGATTACCATATTAAAGTTTTCAAATTGCTTAAACTTTGGGGGGTTAGTGATTGCATAGTAATCAGATTTTTTCCCTAGTTTTAGAATATTAGGAGGCATGATAGCATGACTGTTTATAATTTTTATTGAACAATTGATTAGTGCTAGACAATCCATCCAATTGATTGGTGAATTGATACTTTTGCGAAATGTTAGACGTGCACTCGATTAGTTAATTAATTTTGCTGACTTATCTTGGGTCTTTAAGTGGCTGCCAATATTATGATAGGATACATGTATTTAGAACCCATGCATCATCTCCAATTCATGTTTGATTACTTAACTCAGGTATATATTATGCCTTTTAAGCGGATTTTTATGTATTAAATAAATAATCCAGCCCATTTTATTGGTTCACCTTTTCATTTTTGAATGTCCCAAAATAAATGTCCATTTTGAACTGCCAATGAAAAAAGCCTATAAATTGGATTATTAGTGTGATAATTTAATAAAATGCTAGGCTAAACCCCAAGGCAAGTGGCCAAGCAGTACAGCCTGGAGGATAAAATCCACAGGTCTCGAGTTCGAGTCACACCTTAGGGCCACTGGAGGTTTGCACGGTCGTTAACTTCAGGGCCCCAGGATTAGTCAAGATGCGCGAAAACTGGCCCGGACACCCAGTTATCAAAAAAAAAATAAATAAATAAAATAAAATGCTAGACTAAAAAAATCAAGCCCAACTTCAATCTTAACTAATTATAATTGGTCATAAAAAGGGGTTGAATGTAACTATCTATACATTGGAATCCATTTTTGTCTCTTTAATCCAATTCTTTTTTCCTTCTCTCTGTTAACACTGCATGCAACATTGTTCTAGTCACAACATGCTCACATAACCCTTTTGCTTTACATTTGCCTTTGGTTTATCCATTACAAAAACTTAGTGAGTGAATGTTACTAGGTTATGTAGACTTTAGCTACACTTCATGCTTTTTCTTTTTATTTGTTTTTTTCCTTTTTCTTTTGGTGCCACTTCTTCAAACCATACTATCATTATGGCATATATGCCTTTTTAATGATATATTTCTTTTTTAGACTATGGTATCTTGATTTTGGCATTAGCTTTTTTTTATTTTATTTTTGTGCATCATAATTTTATATTTTAAATTTTGATAACTTAATTGTGGATGTGCTTTAGGTTTGTTTGGTAATTGAGACAATGTAAAGAAAGTGTAAAATTTAAAATTATTGAATTGGTGGACATGTGATCCTTCTATTTGGCTTTAGTTTTAGGAAATTATTTTCTCCCTTGTTTTTATTTTATATATTTTTTTCATTGTTGCTTGTGACTCGTGATAGTAACTTTGGTTATTTGCTCGCAATAGTAACTTTGGTTGTTTGCTCTTAAAGAACCACAAAACACACCGAGTTATTCAATGTCTCTCAACTACCAACTGTAGACGTCCCCAAACGTCCCGGGAGGGAAATCCCATTTTGTTCATTTGGGCTCACTACAGTTCGGACTCTCCAATTGTCACGGTTCTAAATCTGAACCAAAGAGTCCAAATCCAGTAAATTGTTTTTGGAAAACAGATTTTTTAGAAAGAAGTGCCAAACATGGACTGCTTTACCAGATACAGAGTCGCCACCTAAATATTTATTTTGGGAGAATTTAGGAAACCCTGACTCGTTGCCTAAGGCCACGTGTCCGTCATCACCAAAGTTGCTTCGGCTCGGGAACTTGGGTACGATTGGGGAAGGTCAGCTATGAGCACCCCCGCTCGCCCGATCAAAGATCGGCCTCTACTAACCATGATATCGATTTTTGAAAACATTATGCGTTCTTATTCTGGTTATTAGCCTAGATTTACTACGTGATGCGCACAGTATACAAATATAGACCGGATCGCCTGAATTGGAATAAAACATCTCATGTTTGTTTCAAAAATGATTTGCTACTCGCAAGTGGGCTGAAAAATGCAGATTTTGCCACCCTCAGGTGGGCTTAGGAAACATGGTTTTGCCACTATCTAGATAATGGTTTGCTACTCACAATGGCAGTCAACGTATTATTCCAATTCAGATAATCCAACCTTCACCCACAGGCATTCAGGCAGTTATATCACATAAGCAGTTAGCTTCATGGTAAGCATGCTATCATGGCAGTCACTCACACACATGCAAGGATGCTAAAGCATAAAACTTACCGAGTACTCCAAGCCAAAACAAAAGCTATGTTAGAAATCCATGCATGATCCTAACTATACAGAAATACCTAATGCAACACATGCAAAATGCAACTATAGTGGGCTCGGCTATTCTAAGGATGGCATGTGAAATGCTACAACTAACAAGTATTCAGCTTGGAATTGAAATACAATGCAGTTAGTATGATGCGCCGAGCTTGGTGCATGCAGGACAGATGAATGAATGCAAACATGCGAGCATAAGTATGCTAATTGAAACATGTCCTAATCTAACCATCATAAGCTGATTAATAAAAGGGAGAAAGACGTGGGGTTAGAAGACATACATCACACACACGCACACTTATTACAATTGTGTCCTCGCTCGGAGGGTCCGAATAAATAATACAGTCCGAATAAATAATTAAATATTACAAAAATCCTAATTAATTAACAAATTAACTAAGAAAGCAAATAAACTAGCATGCAAGTTCATGGACCGCCTCAGCTCTATTTTGGATGACAATGGATGCATGCATGCTCGAGTCGCCTCGTCGGTAAATTCCATCGCGATGCCTCGTCTCGCCTTTGTTTGCAACTGATTTTAGAAACTTGCACAAAGCTCTAAAAGGCTGAAACTCCACCTTGGGAAGGCTGCCGACCAAGTATTGGCTTGGGAGACCACCCACCGACCATCTTTTGTGAGAGAAACCCAAAAGGGTGGTCGGCCTGCCAGAAAATCTGGTCGTCCGACCACTTTCTGCCCCTGGATTCTGATTTTTTCCGCAACAAAGGCAAGGGAGAGGAAAGGGAATGTATTTTCCAAACATGTGTGCACGACTACTCTTTCCGTCATTGCTCAAGCTCTAGGGAGTGTAGACCTCGATCCTTGTGCCACCAATTACGCATCTCGATGCATGATGGCCGAGGAATCGAATTGCACGACTTGATATGAAATGAATGCACAAATGAACACGTAAAGCCAACAACTCCATCATGGGTAATCCGGAGTGTTGGCGACCGGGAATTGAGGCACATTTCGTCACTTGGAGTACGAAATGTCCCTCGTTTCCCGTATTTGGACTAAACCCTACTCCAAACACAATACAAGATGCATGATATGCATGAATGCAATTCTAACATGCAATCCTAGATGCAATGCTACTAAATGACGCAAACATGCAAGGGATGAAAATGCAAACATGCACCTAGCATATACAATGCTAACACTTACAACACTACATGGCATGCATAATGCTCATGAACTATGGCATACTCAATGCGACTAACAACCTAGCATACACAATGCGAGGAATGACATGGCATACTCAATGCACGTGACATAACATGGCATGCACAATGCACCTAACAACCTAGCATATGCAATGCAAAAGCCAAACATGCAACAACATGAACTAAATGGCATACTCGATGCATGATGGACTTACACCAATATGAGTGGATCTCAGCCACACCCACATCAGTGGCCATGTGATGGAAATGAGACAATCGAAACACATGCAAACATGCACGGATGCAAAGGACCGATCCTAAGGCACAACATGCAACTCTAACTAAGCATAGCAGAGGATGCAATATGGCATGCAAACACACAAATTCCAGCTCTGAAACATGATACAAAATGGTCCTGAATCATGGAAACATGTCACCCAATGCATGAAATAGGCCCCGAAACTCAAAAGTAGGCAAATGCATTGAACCACGAGTATGCAAAGCAAGCATTATTTGACCATGAAGCATGAAAATAGAGCCAAGGCAATCCTAAACATGCACCAAATCAGTTCTAAGCATGGCCAAAAGGTGCTAACATGAAGGGCTAAAACAACATGCAACATAGGCTAGTAAGAATGGTTTACATTACATGTATATGAAGCACAAGAGAGATCACCAAACCAGCCAAAAACAACAACATGAGGGGCTCCTTTGGAGGGCCATGCAAGGGGTTGTTCCACACGTAGATGACGGACACACCAAATGGCAAAGCCAACTCTGGAAATAGGTTATGAGGGTCCTAAAATCCACCAAAAAGGCCCTGGAATGGGTCGATGAAGCATGCAAATGAAAACCCCTTTGAAAGGCCTTGAGGAGGATTGCTCTACACATGCATGATAGACACAAAATATGGCCAAAGGGGCTCCAGAAAGAGTTAAGGCAGACTTAAAAACACACAAATAATGGCCTGAAACGAGACTTCAAAGCATGCAAAATGGGGGTCCTTTGGAAGGCCAATAAAGCTAGTAAAGAGAACAAGGGGTGAGAGGGTTACCCCTCTATGATTTTGAAGCTCAAAGAAACATTTCAGTGGCTCAAAGGCCAAACCAAGGCCAATGCAAATGCTCAAATGCATAGCTCAAAACATGAGGAAATGAAGCATGAAAGGGGGTAGATGACCCCCAACAGAAAAATGACCTTAAGAAAACATGTTTATAAGCTCAAAAGGAAACTTTTTTCAGTTTATGAAAAATCTCTAAAATGCTTGCAAGTAAGGCTAAGATAAGAAGCAAAATAAGCCTACAAAGAGGGATGGAGAATACAAGGAGGTAGATGACCTCAAACAGAAAAGTATCCTTAATCAAACTTCAAGAGGAGATCAAAATAAGACACTTTTCAGTTTAAGAAGAAACCCAAAAATTCTTGCAAATAGGGCCAAGTTACGGAACAAAATAATGCAAAAAAGGGAGAAATGAGGACTTACCCTTGTAGCACAGCAATGCAGCAAGTTCTAGACCAAGAAGGTGAGTCTTCAACCTCTGAAAAATAATTCTAGGATTCTTGGATGGATAGTGGAGGTGGTAGGCTAGGAGGTGTGGTGTAAATGGCCAAGAATATTAGGGTTTGGAGCTTGAGGAAGAGAGCTATGGAGGGTGGAGTGTATAAGCCTCAGCCAAATGTGTCCAACCCTTGCAAATGGAGGGGGAGTCTTTATTTTATAGAGGGAGAGAGATAAGACTTCTTGGAGAAGCCTTAAGAAGGGGTCAAAGCTTCTCAAAGAAGCTTAACCAAAAGGGTCAAGCTTCTTGAGGAAGCTAGACCAAAAGGGTCAAGCTTCTCTAAGAAGCTAAGCAAGAAGGTCAAAACCAACTTAAAGAGACCAACAAAAGGCCTAAAATCTCAGACAGTGGGTCAAGTACTACACAGCTGGCACAGCTGTATGCAACTCATGAAGGCCAAAAAGCAAAAGGTAGGCTGACCAGTCCAAGTGGTCAGCCAACCACTTTCCCTGGCCGGCCGACCAGGGTTCAAAAAGGTCAAGAAGGAATGCTGGTCGGCCATACCAGAAAGGTGGCCTCCCAGATGAGTAGAATACAGCTATATGGTGGGAGACCAAAAAATGTGACCCAGGAGAGAGAAAAGTCAGCTTTCTAGCAAGGTTCAAAAGGGTCAGGAAGAAAAGCTGGTCAGCCTGCCCATATTGGTGGCCTCCCAGATGAGTACAACACAATGGTGGTATAGGAGACCAGAAATTAAGGTCTAAAAGTGAGAAAAATCAGCTTTCTGTCAAGAAAATCGGCTGGAGGAGAGAGAAAATGATTTTCAAAAGAATTGATGGTCTCCCACCATCCTACCACTTTCCAAGCAATGAAAATAGGGTCCATACCAAAAATGAACCCTAACCGATGCAAAACGAGGGTTCGGGGGCCAAAACACGCGGCCTGGGGCCCCGAAAACAGGCTGTTAGGCACTGGAGGTGGCGTGCGACCATGAAGGTGGTCTCTCGGGCCACAGTGTCCCTCTAGGGAGAGGAAACAAGGTGTGTGCCAAAAACCGAAGCAAACGGAGGTAGTTAAGCGGTCCCGAACCGAGACACACGGCCGACGGCTCCGAAAAACCAGTAACTGGTCTCCAAACGGGAAAAATGGCCTACGACCACGAAACGTAGCCTACAGCCACTGAGAGATGGTCTACGAGACCTCTCCCTCCCTTCGGGAAGAGAAAATAGGACCTGGTTCGCAAACCGAGGCAAAGCGCAAAAGAGCCCCGAAGTCCGGAGTCAAGGCTCTCAGCCGAGACTCCGCAACCTCAGAACGAGCACTATATGCATCATCACCGAGTGCTCAACTGGTGACGTCTGAGTCTTAAGGTTGGTAAAAAATGGGGTGTCTACACCAACCAACAAAGGTGGACCAACATTATCACACATGGAAAATATTTCACTATATCATTCATTAGGAGCATCACATACTAATTGAACCATAAATTTTAATAGTACTAATTGTTCTTGCTTTCTGGTGCTTCAATTGAAGTTTGAAAGCTTAAATTCTATTTCAAAAGCTATAGTAATCAGTGTCTTTAAAATGCTGGAACTTATGTTTAGAAACAAATGGTTTCTTTCAGTGCTGAAGTTGATGCATAATTGATGAAATTGAAGTTAAAACATAGGAAACCCAATTCAAATAGCAGAAATGTTGATGAATCAGTTTGTGGACATTAACATGGATGAATCGGTTTACAGAATCTAATGGTCTGAAATGTTGATGTTTTATCGATAGTAACAAAAATCAAGGTAGTTCTCAAAAACAAAGATCAACAACCTCAACGGTTTCCATGTACTTTGTTTTTATTTTATTTTTTAGATTCTTCTTGCAAAGGATCTTGAGCCTTCTTCATATCCCTTTGATGTTTTTGGAGTTCTAAAGTGGTCTTTTTTTTTACCTAATTTTATTATTTAAACCTTCATTTTTGTATATTTTGTTGACATTTGAAAATGGGTATTGACACTAGATTACCATATTGAAATTTTCACATTGCTTAAACTGCGGGGGTTCAATGATTGGATAAGTTGGGGGATAGATTGAGTGTTTGCTACAAAACTAAGATGGTATATGTATTCTGGTAAATTTCAATACCATGATTTTCATTCTATTATTTTTGTTGCTCACAATTTGTTTTTGCAATATGGTTAATGTCTTCTAGGCCTTGCCGTTACTTTTAGCTTTAAATTTGTCATTCTCTACCTAAATATGGGATTTACATTTATATTTATTTGTCATACTCTACCTACATATGGGTGTCCACACTACCAAATATTTGCATGAAATGGCTGAAAATAACTTAGATTCCAAATCAATAAGTTATTCATTTTTAATCATAATTGTTTTCAAACTCCTAACCCATTTGATATATTTATTTGAAATCATACGAACCATTCATGAGATTGGGTATGCAAGAATTGATAGAAAGCATGCTTAGATTTTTTTCTTCTTCCCTTTTCGGAATGTCTTTACGCACGGTTCATTCGCTAATTGTCTTATATGAAAATGAATTAAAATAGTGAATGACAGTGCCTGATTGAGGACAAAAAAATCTTAGTATCTTTACAGAATTTTCACCAAGGTTGCTCACGAAAATTGCAGGGCAAGTCATTTTTTTTTATAAATTTTTATTTCTTCGCATTTGGATTGTAACCCATTAAGTATTTTCTATCCATGACACTTAATTATTGAGATTAATTTTGGGGACATTGCAAATCAGTGTTAAGACCAAAAAAATTTTTGCAAAATCATGGGATACTTTACCTCTTAAATTATTAAAGTTGATAAGTTTTTACCCCGTAAGGAAATCATTCACTCGCAGTTCCGATTTACAATATTTTTTTGAAAACTTACAATGAATTGCAATTTCCCCATTAATTTTTAGATTTTATTATCGATTTTGCTATGAATGGTTTTACTTCGAAAAGTGGAGAGCAGAGTTGACAATTTGTTTCTTCAATATGGTGAATGTCTTCTAAGCCTTGCCGTTACTTTTAGCTTTAAATTTGTCATACTCTACCTAAATATGGGACTTTCGTTGATTGACATTTGTATTTGATTTTAATTTTTGGTAAAGTTTGAATTTGAAGGGTTTATGCCCTAGCTCAACAAAATTGCCTTTGCCTGCAACTTTAGGTACTCTTGGCTGCTACTTTGGTTCATCACATGGCTAATTGATAGGTCCTATTCACAAATAGCAAGCTATAAACAATAATGGATAACTCTTTTGGTCCTCTTTATAGATGTTCGACATCTTAGGTGAATTTTGCTTCTTTCCATCGCTTTAGTAATTGTTGATAACTATGGAAAATAGCTCTTAGTAAATATTTAAATGAGAATTGTTACAATGTTAATTTAAGTGTTAACAACATGTTTGCCATGGTGAGTGGAAAAATGTTCTAAAATTGAAAATCAAATGGAAAGGAAAAGATTTTCAGGACTTAAGTCTACGGACTGCATAATTATTTATCAATTGCCTTGTCAATCATTCTTTGTTTGCTGAACATTGGTTGGTGAATGCTCATCATGGGATTGACTTGGGATTCAGTTTATAAATCTTCAAGTACAACGTTTCAGATTTTTAGATTCATAATTTATTATCAGTTAAAACAAGCATATGATGCTAATTTATTTTTTTGTTTGCTTTTTTAATATGTGGATTTCATGGTATTTATTGATTCTTTTGCTCTTTATTCAGGTTTTAAAAATGAAAATGTTTGTTTAAAAGATTGGTGGTTGGTTAAGGTAAAAAGGTACTTCCAAAGAGCTTTTTTCATTGGTTGCTATTGTTTGTATAATGATTAATTTGCTCTTTGAGATAACATAGAGAAAGAAAATTAGAAAAAAAAATTGGGGGAAAATGGCTTAGGGGTTTTCAATGTTTAGAAGCTTTGTTGTTTATCGTCTAGGTTGTCCGACTATTAAGTGGGTTCTAGTTTCAAAATATTGCTTTAAGATCCCAAAACCAGTATCAGTTTTCTTCATGATCTTCTGGAATGAAGTGAGCATGCTATGTTTCTTTTGTTATTATTATGATGGTTTTGTTGTTGCTGCAGTTATCATTATTATTAACATTACTGCTATCATTATTTTTATTGCAAAAAAAGTAAGTTGTTATGTGATGCAAATACTTCGGTAATGTAGGAATTGGTTAAGAGGAGCCTCCGCTTTCATTTATATACTTTTTGTGGTTCCTACTTTACCAATTCAGAGTTCTATACAAGTAAATTCAATGGGCATGCATTGGGCTCATCATTAAATTCCATGCAAAACTCTCAACTTATTTTCATTATTAGGTGAATTGGAATTCTGATTGTTGAGATTTACTGATAAACAATTGCCACATATGCCTTGCATGTTTTAGGAATCAATCAACATAGGCAATAACGATTAACACTGAATCATCTTTTTATTAATTTTTTATAATAAAAATAAGCTATTAAATAAGTTATCAACTAATATTTCAATACTTAGTTTAAAATATGCGCCTTACAAGAGAATTAATGAGCTTTGATTAAAGAGAAAAAAGGCATTTCAATTAATTTGTTGGACATTTTCAATGTCTTCAGATTGCTAACATTTTAAATTGAACAGATTGGAAATTGGATTGAAATTTGAAAACCTAGGAGGCAAATTCATATATCACGGACGAGGAATTGTATCGGTTGTTTCATTTATTGATATTCTTTAAGAGTGATGTTCTAAAATTTAATTCCTTGATATACGTGTGCAGGTTATCAGTTTATATATTTGATTGGACAATTTTGAAGTATCCCTAAGATTGGTGGCAGTTCAAGACAAAGGGTCAGTGCTTGTATATGTTGTAATGTTTGACTTCATATTCTGTGTATGTATTAGTCTACTGCTCATGTCTACTTTAGCAAGTAGCAGCCAAACCAACTTTAAATGTTGGACCATCTGGTGAAAGAGTGGAAAGGCCTTTAGGTGTGTTCTACTCTAATCAGCCTGAGCACTACTATGCATGTGTCATATCAATTTCTCTGGTTTGCTCAATTTCTCTAATTTTCTGTGTTTTGAAATTTGCCTGAATCAAAATTTTTCTATGTTTCGAAATTTCTATGTTTTGAAAAAAAAAATGAAACAATTCAATTTGCACAACTAAATACACTTAACTAAACTTTCCAAAACATCATAAATATCATTAGAATCACTACCAAGTACATTGATATGATTAACAACAACATTCACTTAAAAAAGCAAAAGCAAAATCAACAAAGATAGACAAAGAGACAGAGAGTAAAAGTAGGCTTGGGCTTTCTCACAGATATAACCAACCCTAGGGTTATCATTTTCCACCTCATTAGCAACACGAAGGATGGATGCGATGGCCACAAGCGAGGATGGCACAAGCTCACTGTCAATGGCGCTGCTGATGTCGGTGTTGGGATCTACCATTGTCACCCCGCCTCGTCAATGATTTCGATGGGTATGGGTGTGGCTGAGGCAGGAGAGAGAAAAGAGAATGAGAGAGTGGGTGTGATATATGAGTGAGGGTAAGGGACCTTAGGCTACAAAAAAATAATATTGTGGATCTCTCCCATTAGTAAAAGTTGGAGAGGGATGCTAGATTAAATATCCTTTGTATTTTCTTATATTTATTCTTTTACAGATATATGATGGAGATGGGCTCATGGAACAAGATATATTTTGACATAGATTATTGAATAATAATCTGTAATCAAACTGTATTTTGACATTTATATTTTGTTTGAATAATTGGGTTGAATTGTTTTGATTTTTTTAGATATTTAGATATGTTTTGTTGAATGGATTAGAAATTGGTTTTGTTGAATGTATTTGATTTATATTTTGGATTAGTTGATGGATTTTTATTTGTTAATTAAATTTGAAGGTTGAATGAATGTGATTTGAATTTTGCATAGGTGAATTTGCAACAAATATTAGTGTCGCTAAAAGTGGGAAGCTGGCATATATTTTTGAATATTATATTAGCTAAAAATCTAAAATACTTTATTTTAGAATTGCATTCCTTGCTTCATCCCAATTTTGCTATAACTAGAACTGTATAATTAGACCAATGTTATATACGTAGGGTTATGGTTTATTCTGTGAGGAAATTGCCAATAAAAAGTTTGCTTTTGTTACAAATGAGGTACCTGCTTCTCATTTATTTAAACTTTGTTTATAGTAATTGTTATCCATTTAAATGTTTTTCCATTGAAATCAGCTAAATTGATGTAAAATTATTGCAGGAGTGGTGTCAATTATAGATGATTCTGTACAAACTCTTCTAGTAGTTGGCTTTGGGAGATTCGACTCTATCTTAAGATCATTATGCTTGGAAGCATTCCCTATTTTCTTTTTGTGGACATATATCATTTTCTCTCTTTTTTTTTTTTTTTTTTTTTGTAAACCTCTATGGACACGAATGGTTGACCCCCGAACACAAAATGTGACATTTTTTTTTATAAACAATTAGACTAATGTACGATTGAAAATTGGTTTGTAAACAATATTTGGTTGGTGTAATGTGGATGGTTTTTATGTGTGGATGAATGTACACTTGGATGATTTCTATTTGGATTATGTAAATTTGATTTTGCTAATCATCTATGTACAAGTTGATATTTGTTCAAATTGTAAATTAATTTTGGATGCCAATCTATGTATATGATATTTGGGTACCAACTATATATGTCTAGCTTGATGATATTTGCATGTCAATCTAGATTGATTAAAGTGCAAAAGAATGTATGCTGCAACACGTGCAAGTCAAGTTATTGTAAAATAATCTTTGCATGTTAAATTGTCAAGTACCTATTAGATTCGTTCTCATTCAATTGCATAATTGATTGGTGATGAAATGACTTACAATTTTACTTCCAATCGAATGGTTATGAAATTGTCAATTACCCATATTGATTTTCATTCAATTGCACAATTGATTGGTGATCAAATGCTTTACAATTTCACTCCTAATCGATTGGTAATGAAATTGTCAAATACCTATCAGATTTTTTTTTTAACACCCAAGTACCTATTAGATTAATTCTTATTTAATTACACAATTGATTGGTAAGCAAATGTTCTTATAATTTCACTCCCAATCGATTGCAAAATCAATTAATTACAAAAGAATTCATATTACAAGATTATAGGCCAATCGATTACACAATGGATCATGGATCAATATCAACCAAATTCAAATCATACATATTTACTTGCAATAGATTGTGCAATTATAATATATGTCCAATGCCTAACAAATTCACTTTGAATCAATTACACAATCAATTTTAAAATAACATCCAGCCAAATTGTTCAAGTATGCCAATTAATTGAGTACAAAAGACCACCCAAATTGCAAATGTAGATTAATTAATTGTGGACCTTCATCCAATATCATCCATGCCAATCCATACACGAAATCTAATTGTCTTCTTCTTCTTCAAAAAAAAAAAAGAATTTATGGGCAAACCATCAAAAAAATTAAATCACATGAACACCAGAAAATGTAATATTTAAACACTTAAAAGAATTTGAGGCAAATTTCATTCATTTCAATAAAATAATTGATATACAAACATCTATAAAGTAGTTAATACCCAACTCACCAAGAAAATATTAGGCATACAATTAAGTTCACATATCAAATATTCAACTGTAACAACCCTCATACTGTTTACCGATTTATGACTGATTGATTACCGATAAACATTGATTACTGTTAAACTGAACTGATTATGACTGATAATTGGACTGGTTAAAGTACTGAACTGACTGACTGAAAACTGGAACTGAATTGACTGAGTGTGTATGTTAATTTGTATTCTATCTGTTTGATTGATTATTTGATCTGTTCGTGTTTTCCGTTTAAACTGCTAATTGAAGGCCTTATTGGCGGCCGAACCACGATTTGGTTAGTGTTCTATGATCCTTAGAATTAATGTGATTTTATGGTATAATTACCTGAAAACTGTTAGGTATGATTAAATTAGATTAAATATTGATCAATTGCATAGTTTGATTTATTTACCAATTTGCCACATGAGTGGCCCACTTAATACATATACTTGAGCCTTATTATACACCTGGATCAAAACACTCCTTCAGCCACATTTTGAGCCTACAACCGACCTTGAGAGGGAGAGACTTGAGGATTTGGAGTTCATCTTGAATTGCTTGGAGAATTGCTTGCTAATTGAGGTGTAAATTGTAATTGAGCTCCTAGTTTTACATTGGAGACCTAAGGTAGAGTAATTACCCTCTTGTTTATCTTGTTCTTGCATGATTCATGTCAAAATTAAGACTTGAGCCATGGATTAGTTCTAGAATGTTGAAATAGAGCATAATTCATGCATGCATGTTTGTAATGTTGAGTTTTGGGTTGAATTCATGGTAAAATGGTACATGCATGTTCATAATTTTGTAATGGTCCATGTTTCCAACCTGTTTTTGGATCAATTGGCTCCTTAGAGCATCAAATTGGAACTTCGAAGTGATTTGAATTCATGCATGTTTGCATGTTCTCCATGTTCATGAAAATGGTTTGAAATTGGGTTTGAATTAAACACCCTTGGGCTTTGATCTCTCAAATTGAGCTTTGAATCATGTTTAACTATGTGTTTACAAATGTTTTCTGGAAATTCAGCCCAAGAGGTCGAGTTTTGAGTTGTTAAAACTTGAGTTTGAGCTTGGAGGTGCAATCTGGGATTTCCAGATTTTGCACTCCCGCTCGAGCAGGGGAAGTGGCGCTCGAGCGGGGAATTCGAGCATCCAGCATCTCTGCACTGTTTTACAATTCGCTTGAGCGGAGGACTGGGCGCTCGAGCGGAGTCTTGTGTCTCAAGCTCGAGCGGGCGTCGAGCGTTCGTCGAGCGGAGATTTCACCCATCCAATACTTTTACAGTACGCTCGAGCGGGAAAGTTGACGCTCGAGCGTGTACCTTTGTTGCATATCCGCTCGAGCGGGGATACCTGCGCTCGAGCGGGACTCTGTTTTTCTGAAACTGTTTTTCGAGTACATCTTTGCATCCTCATCCCACTTTAGGCATTCTTAGGCCTAGTTTAAGACATTTTATTGAGGATAGAGATGTAGAACACATCGAGGCAACTTAGGGATTAAGTTATTATCTTTCCCAGCTATGTAGCTTAGTGTGTTCAATCTGTTAACTGTGTAGGGTTGGCGACTGGGGAGGCACGCTCTAGCATACTGTAGCCCGAACTCTGTGAGTAACGATTGTGTAAAGATATGTTCACAAATGATTATCTTCTGAACAACTGAACTGTACTGTTTTCTGAACTGATTACTGTTAACTGAATGAATGTATGTCCTATATTCTGAACTGTATTGTGGCATCCTTAGCACCTACTGTTTACTGTTACTGTTACAGAGATCTCTGTCGGTTCCCTTGTTGGAACCACTACTGTTTACTGACTGATGGCCATCATTACTATTCGGTCTTCTAGACCTACTGTTTACTGTTATGCTAACAGATGTACCACATATGATTGTTTACTGTACTGAACGACTGAAAGACTGAAAGACTGATTGAAATGAACTGTTTTCATACTGTAAGGACATTCATTCTTAACCTCTTTACGCACTATGTTATTCACTGGGCTTTAGCTCACTGCTTATATATATATATATATATGTAGGTGTACAGGCACCAGACCGCGGCTAGGAGCGTCAGGGTTACTCCAGTTTTGTCAAGCCAGCCTATGTGCCTCACTGTGAGGTTCCGAGCCTATCTGTTAAGGCTTAGGGGTGTTTTAGAATTTTCCCCTTCTGTACTGTCTTACTGTTCTGTACAGACTGAATGTTTATCGTACTGTTATGCGGGGATTAAGTCCCTAGCCTGAATGATTGTAAATATTGTGCATACTGTTCTGTACCGTTTATGTATGAATGTATGAAAAGTCTTTGTGCATACAGACTGTCACAACTCATTGGGCATTGTTTCTTTACTGTATTGGCTTCCGCCAGGCCCTGTGCTCTGTTTTACTGTACTACTGTTCTGCAGGCCTTCGGTAATCTCGGATTACTGGCCGGTTACGGTGCTAAACCCATAGGGCCGGGTTTGGGTCGTGACATCAACTACCACATTAAAAAATCCAGTCTGTAGGAGTGTTACATATCCCTTTTGAATATTCAAAAATCAAAAACTCACTCCCAACAAAAGCCAAAATTGAACCACCCCTTACAAAGAGGGTGCCAACCCTTCACAAAACACAACACTAGTTGCACTTGCATTCCTTATCTCCTAATCAGGTAAAAAAACCAAAATATCGAAGTTGTTCATATGTCTTTCTTGTCATGACATCATACATATAAAATGTCATGAGCAAAAGCATGACTTATACGTATGTTCAAATAATTGCTCAAATCCTGAAATACATGTTCATAAGAAAAGTAAATTCCATAAGTATAATGCCATGGCTTACAAAATCTAATTGGCACAATGAAATCTAATAAATATGAGCTACCATGAATTCACTTTGTCTGTGATAACCAATGAGAATGAATTTAAAAATAAATAAATAAATAAAAGACATGATCAATAGTTTAACAATGTGGGGGGAAATCAACATTTTAATGTACACCTAGAAATTAAATAAAAAGAGATCAGAAAACAAATCATGAAACTACCAGTTACTAGAAACCATAACAAAAAGGATGAGATTATGATGAATGTCCCTCCAAAGACAAATGCTGATTTCAAGGAAACAACCAATGAAGCTGTTAGACTTTCTCTAAAACCAAGCCGCAATGAAAAAAAATAATTTATTAAACAGTGAATTAGATAAAGAAAGCTAGTTAGGAAACAACAAATGCAGGACAAAAAACCTCACGCCCTCAAAATAATACATATAAACCCACATTCTTGACATGCATGGACATAAGAGAATAAAGCATATTTCCATTCATCAGAGTATTCATTACAAAAGTATTACATGTTGACAACAAAAGTAAATGCCCTATGGGCTAACAACTTTCCAAGCCAACACTTGGTTACAAAAAGAGAGTACTAACTCAAATACAAACTTTAAGCCCTTGGCTTGAATTTACATGTAATACCAAAAGAAAACGACAAAAAGATCTATTTGCCTCAAAGCCTCCCAAGCTACGTCCTTGGAGGTGGCATATCACCTGAACCTGAAAATGATGTCCCATATAGGGTGAGCCAAAGCCCATCAGAGATATACTAAACCAGATATGAGTAGTAACTAAAACATTAGCATTTGATAGATGGCTAACACTTATAAACCAACTTACAACACAATCCAGGTCCATGACAGATATATACATGTTTCACTCCACTTCCTTTTACTTAACTAATTCAATTTATAAACATGGCTCAAAACCTGGCCAAACAATTAAATGAGACTACATCCCATATTAAAACACTTCCTTTATTCACAATTCAAATGAGGCTACAACTTATGTCAAAAACACTTCCAATACTTCAATTATCTACGTTATGCAAACGCAATTAAAATTTCGGGACTTTCACCCTAGACACTCCGGCCAACTTAGTTATCAATGGAGTTCATCCCCTACCTCCTCCCAAACAGGTTTGAGAGTACATCTCCTATCTTCCCTCAAACCTTGGAGTACATCCCCTATCTCCTCCCAAACAATATAGATATACAATGTATTTCAACACTTATCATATACAATGATCAATCAATACACATATTCGATGTATTATTCCAACCGTCATATTCAATGACATATTCCACGTGATTAGTTTCAATTTTTCCTAATCAACATACAGTGTCTGCAACAAACAAGACTATCCTTCACCGATAGCCCAAAGCAGTTATCTCTAAACAGATAATAAATTTATCAAACAGATAAAATATCAACATTCTTATAGGTGAGTGATTAATTAATCCGACCACACCCTTCTACCACAATTCCATCCAATTTCATGATTTACAACCCGATTTTATATTTTCCCAAATTAATTAATTAATTTCAATTAGGGCTTTAATCCCTCTATTCTCAAATGTTTCCCCCAAGGCCAAATTTCACTCATGTAACATAAACAATCCCAATTTCAAGTCTCTTATACATATTTGACTCAAACACGAAAAACCTCTTTTTTATAAATTACAAATTAAACCCTAACTTTTTCAAAATTACCATAATCCACCATTTATGCAAAATGACTAAAATTTAGGTTAAAACTCATAAGAAGGAATAGGGTATCCCTACCTCAAATGAAGAGACCAAATTGAGAAGATGAAGAAAACTCAACGTGCTCCAAATCCACGGTTTTTTTAGATTAAAGTGAAGCTCACGCCACCCTCTATCTTTCTTACAAAGGGATTAGGGTAGAAACACACTAGAACCAAGTGTATTCCTAGAGAGAAGGTATGTAGAGAGAGAGGGAGTAGCCGATCTAAGGTTTTGAATCAAAGAGATGGAGAAAAAGTGAAGAGGAAGAAGCTGCTATGAACTGATATATTTGAGCCTCGCTCGAGCAAAGGAGTGGTCGCTCGAGCAACCAGACACAAAGGAATTGTAAAGCCCTCAAAATAATACATAAAACCCATCATTCTTGACATACAACAATATAAGAGAAATAAACATCTTTCTATTTATCAGAGTAATTCTTACAAAAGTATTACATGTTGACAACAAAAGTAAACGCCCTATGGGCTTATAACTTTCCAAGCCAATACTTGGTTACAAGAAATGAGTACTAACCTATATACATATTAAGCCCTTGGCTTGAATTTACATGTAATACATCAAAAGAAAGTAAAACAACAAAAAAGTCTGTCTGCCTCTGGCCTCCCAAGCTATGTCCTTGGAGATGGCATGCTGCCTACACCTGAAAATGATGTCCCATATAGGGTGAGCCAACGCCTAGTAGAGATATGCTAAACATAGTATGAGCAATAACTAAAACATCAACATTTGAAAAATGTTTAACTCGCATAAATCGATTCATAATCCATTTCAATTACATGACCAATGTGTCCATGTTATATTCTATTTCTTATCCAACTTCTCAATTCACAATCCTGGCTCAGAACCTGGCCATACGCTTTAAATGAGATTACATCTCATATCGACGACAGTTCTATTTCAATTGAGTTAACGACTCAAAATAAACATTTCATACTTCATAATAGATACACATTTTAGTGCTGTAACAATGTTAAGCCAAAACACGTTCACACTTTACAAATGATACACATGTTAGTGTTGTATCAATGTCAGACAACATCCGGTTTAGAGGTCCATCCCCTATCTTCTCCTAACCTGTGGAGTACATCCCCTATCTCCTCCCACACAACACAATGTATATAAACACGAATCATATACACAATCAATCAATACATAAGGTTAATGTATTATTTCATCCGTCATATTCAATGACACGTTCAATTGATTAGTTTTAGTTTGCCTAATCATCATGCATTGTTTACAACAATCAAGACTGTCCTACACCGATAGCCCAAAGCAGTTATTTCTAAACAGATAATAAATGCCTCAACAGATAGTTTATCAACATTTTCAAAAGTAAGCGATTCTTAAATCCAACTTCACTAGTCCATCTCATATTGAGCCAATTTCATTATATTCAACTCAATTTCATATTTCCTCGACAAATGTCATTAATTACACTAATGACCCAAATACAAATTTATGGTTCAAAAGAAACAAAACCCTCTTTTCAAAATTAAACATTTAAAACCCTAACTTCCAAAACCCAAAACCATTTATACAAAAGTTCAATATTTATGTCAAAACTCATAAAGATGAGTAGTAATCCCTACCTCAAGAGATGAATCCCAACGAAGAAGATGAAGAAAATGAAGATGCTCCAAATCCTAAAATTCTTGGATCAAAATGTAGCCCTAGATGATCAACACACTTTTTGTAAAGGCCAAAGAGTGAGAGACTACTCTAGCTAGATCAACACTTAGAGAGAAGTGGAGGTTTTAGAGAGAGAAGCTCTTCAATGGCTGTTTTCGAAAAGTAAGAGCGAGAAATGATGTGTAAAAAGTGATTTAAAATATCACAGTTTCCAACTAATATACACATGACCCGCTCGAGCGGAGAATAGAACGCTCGAGCGTCAAGCACAAAAACTGGGTCCGCTCGAGCGCAAGAAGTCCAGCTCGAGTGCCAAGCCACAAGAATAAAGTATATTCACTCGAGTGCGAAAACCAGTCCGCTCAAGTATAGATTTTCCTTTTCTAGAACTTTTACGGACAAAGCATTACCCGCTCGAGCGCCAAAAGGTCCGCTCGAGCGCAACCCGCTTGAGAGTAAGAAAACCCGCTCGAGCGTGAAAAACACACCTGCAGAAGTTTTGCAGGGGCACAAAATACTGAGAGTGTGTAAACCCCGCTCAAGCGCAAGAAGACCCGTTCTAGTGGACAACCAAAAAAGCAAACTCTGCTCGAGCGCAGAATGACCCGTTCGAGCATAACACCAAAACTCCCCTCTGGGCAACAACACTTGAGGCCAAAACTCAACCTACCTGTTCGAAACATGCCCAACACAACCTAAAATTCAAACATAGGGAATTAAAGGATGATAACAAGATATACAACTTCCAACTCCACGGAACCAAAGTCCGGAATACAACAAATACAGAAAGGGAAAATCGGGATCGCTATAGGAACCTCGCTCGAGTGCAGAAAGCCTCGCTCGAGCCAACAATTCGAAGCTTCAGGTCTGCAATCCAGAAACACGCTCGAGGGAAGAAAAGCACGCTCGAGCGAAGAAAAGCTCGCTCGAGTGAAGAAACCCAAAACATAGACCTCGCTCGCTGGAGCGAAGGAAAGCTCACTCGAGCCAAGAAATGCAACCTTCAGGTCCAGAACCAGATGCAGACGCAAGCTCAAGTGCAAGACTTCTCGCTCGAGCCACCAGACACAACACTCAACTCTCGCTCAAGCGAAGCAACCATGGCTCGAGCGAAAGAACCAAAACACAGAGCTCGCTCGAGCGACAAAAACCTCGCTCGAGCGAAGAAGCAAAAATCTGGGCAGCAACTATTGGTTTAAACTCACAACCAACCTGTAACAAACCTGCCCAATACATCTCAAAATTCGAATACAAGGAATTAAAGGACGGAAACAAGATATACACAAAACTAACACCACGGAACCTAAGTCCGGGATACAATAACCAATGGAGGGAAAATCGAGATTGCTATAAAACGGAGAAAACATTCGAAACAACCATTAAAAATGAAAATATTTTAAATCTCCATCAAGAATGAAATTTAAGACAAAAAAAGAATACTTAAAATTATGGTTGATATCACAGTAGCAACGAACTTTAAGAAAATTATATATGTTACTAGTTTTGTCAAAAGAAAATGTTTAAGAACAAAAAAGTTTGTGAAAAAACCTTATATAAGTCCACAAGCATAGTGATTAGTGAGTACACATATAAGTTTGAAGCCCTTACTCATTTGTTCAAAGTGCCAATTTCAAATTTAACCAAAAAGAAAAATCACAATTTCCCCATAAATTATTGAAAATTGATTTCTAAAGTGCTCATCTATGGCTCATCTGATACATCAAAATAACATCTAAGCGTTAATGTTTACCACCTATAGGAATATACATAATTGTTGCAGAACAACCAAGACCATGGGTCATATTTCACTGTATATTTGAATTGATCCATACATAGATACTATATGTAGACAAAATTATAATTGAAAATGAAGAAAACCCACTTGAAGGAAGTTGAAAAAGAGTGCTCTGCTTTGGTATTCTGGGGTAAGCCCTAGCTAATGCTGCTGATATCTTCCTGCTCACACCTGCCACCATATTTCTTCATTTTAGCTAGAAACATCGTAAGTTTTAGCTAGAAAAAAGTTAGTGTATCAAGAAATATCACAGTTTAAAAGGAAATGTTTCTTGTGACCTATTTAAGCTTGGAGTGCTAATTGATGCCTTTGTTTGTTTTATTTGACTATAAGTATTTGAAAATTATACTTCATAGTAGAGATGTATTGAAGATGGTTTCTTGATTAACAACATTTTGTCACAAATATTACAGAGACTTTATAGTATTTGGCATCATTTCTTTAATTTATTTAAGTTAATCCAATATAAGGCAATATTATTTGTAGAATATCAATATGTAGTCAAGAGGAACATTAATTATTTCCCTCAGTGGGATTTGTTACACTTTTTAAGGAATATTATCATTTGGCACCCTGTTGCTCTCATGTCATCCTAACATCCCCCAATCATGGATACACGATAAGGAAACAAATAAAAATACACCCAAGCACTGATCAATAGACATGTTCAGACCACACCCTCTAAACGCAAGGGCAAAGCATATTAACACATGGTTTACTGATTCAAACTCTAATAGAGAGACCAAAAGAGCATAAGCATATAACAATCACAACCATATAGTGGCACTTTTAAGTTCAATAACAAATAGAGAGACCAAAGTTGTTTTCCACATTGAAAGAAAAAGGGGGAAAGGGTTCATTAATCCTAAATTTCAAAGAATAGTTTCTCATTGCTCATCAATTCATCCTGAAGTTCAATTTTAAAACAACTATACTCATGCATCTTGATCTCAATTCATAATTAGACTAGCATAACTGTATCTTTAAAATAGAATCACTTCTAAGCTGCACCTTCATGTAACATGAAGCTCAATTCAGGTAGACAGATTGAAGAGTTATCAAGTTCTTAATGCTCAACTGCACCGATGGCTAGATGTGATATTTTGTCTTATTAGCTATTTTAGCCTATTTTGTCTTTTTGTGAATTTTAGCCTAAATTGGGCTATTTTTTTTCTTCCCAAACACCCCTTGTATCTTTAAAATAGAATCACTTCTAAGCTGCACCTTCATGTAACATGAAGCTCAGTTCAGGTAGACAGATTGAAGAGTTATCAAGTTCTTAATGCTCAACTGCACCGATGGCTAAGTCATTGAATTCTTAAATAACCGAAAGGCAAAAAATCCAAAAACTCACTAGGACCAAATGGTTTGATGTACTAATTTTTTATAAAAAAAAAAATACAATGACTTGTGGACTTTTGATTTATGGTTACATATCTACATTAGTTAGTGGTTTGTTACAAGAGAAAGGAAAGAGAGAAAAATAACTCTGTATATATGAATGATGTGTATAAAACAAGTATACATGGCTCCTTTATATAGGAGGAGACTAAACCTAACTATGGTAAATACAATTGTATATACTATATATGGAATAAATAGATGTACAGAATATATTATATATATTTTAACAGGTTTAATGGATGTAGTAATAGATATTCTGAAAGGGATCACAATCAAATATCTAGTGAGATGTGGCAGAGAAGATCACCACCTCTTGTTTCATACATACATCTATCCATCTATGAATCAATAACATATCAAAACTTGCAAAAGGGCTTTGGAATAACTAGTCCAACCAAGTATCTGGATGTAAAAGAGAACATGTTTTTAATATACTGAAATTTGAACTCATATCTATCCAACTATCATTTTTTGGCAAGATTTCCCATTAATTTGAATACATTTTCCTTCTTTCAGTTTGAAAATTTATATCTTAAACCTAAATTTTGACTGATTTCACATATCATAATAAGTTCCATCAATTTTGATCCAACTTTAATCCTTTAGTTATTATCTCCTCTCAAATCTCAATGAAACACAGGATTGACAACTCAATTAAAGCTATATGATACATTTAAGAAGGAAATCTAAGATGAAAATTGATTTTCATCAATTGTATGAATTTGAAGAAATAGAAGGGAAAAAATAGAGCATGAGCATCAACAAACTTAGGTGATCAATTCTAGCAATTCTAATCAGAATTCAATACATATAACCG
Organism: Camellia sinensis; assembly: GCF_004153795.1. NCBI lineage: Eukaryota > Viridiplantae > Streptophyta > Magnoliopsida > Ericales > Theaceae > Camellia > Camellia sinensis. The sequence continues at coordinate 949,775 of NW_021028260.1, read as the reverse complement.
AACAAAACAATTCAAATAAGAGAATTGATGAAAGAGGGAGAGAATTAAACATTTCAAAATCACGACAGGCAACATCAAGCAAGAGAAGAGTTGGTGAATACGTCAATCCAAACCCTGAATGATTCTTGTTTGCTAAACTAAAATAAATCAGCTTGTTCATTGATTTTGATTTTTGACATCAAAATTTTTTCTCTGTCAAACCCATAAAAGTAAAATCAAACCCATTTTGGACATCAAACCCATAATTTTATAGAAATCAAACCACTTCAACCAAACCCATTTAAGAAATCAAAACAAAATTAAACTAAAAAAAATCATACAAAACCCTAGTAAGTGTGAGAAATGGAGAAATAGAAAAAGAGGGAGAGAGAGAAAGAAAGAGAGACCAAGATCGACAGAGAGAGAGAGAGAAACCTATGATTTGCGGCCGAGATCCACAGAGAGAGACTGAGATCGACAGAGAGGGAGAAAGACCGAGAGAGAGAGAGAGAGAGAGAAACTTGTGATTTATGGCAATGGCAGTGGTGATTTACGGCGGTGGCAGTGGCGGTGGCAGTGGTGGTGAGTGACGGTGGTGAGTAATGGTGACCAGCGACGGTGGGGTAGTGAGCGAGAGTGAGGTTTGGTGGTGACTGTTGTGTGTGTGTGTGTGTGTGTGTGTGAGGGAGAGAGAGAGAGAGGGAGAGAGAGAGTTGTGTGTGTATGAAAGAGAACTGAGATTTTGTATTTGTTTGAAATAGAGAACAGGGCGCGGGCACCAATATTCATTTGCTTCCCTCTAAAATTTTTTTCCCTATCTTTAGGACTCGTTTGTTTTTAGAAGTAGAATGGAAGGAATTATTAGTGAGGGAATTATTAGTAAGGGAATTACTAATAAGGGGATTAAAAAAAAATTATATTTGTTTGATAACCGAACTAGCAATAGTTCATGTTTGTTTTGAGAGATAGGAGTAGGATTAACTATGTAAAATTTCGCAAATACCCTTTGCATTATTATCAAATTTTGGCATCAAAATTTTGTTTGTAATATATTTTAGTGAGAGGATTAAGCCTCGTTTGGGACAATATATTTTAGTCAAAAAATTAAAAAGTCACTATAAGTTGTCACATCGCTCTCTCTACTTTTCTGCACATCTTTTCATAAAAAATCAAAAAGTTATTAAAATAGTTTGTTCTCAAACGAGGCCTAACTATATGAAATACCATAAATACCCTTTTGTGTTTTTGATATATTTTAGTATTAAAAATTATATTTTTGTACTATATTATTTTATGTTGATATAATTTTTTGGTATAAATATATTATTATACTATTTTATTTTAAGATTAAAAATTATTTTTATATTAAATTAATTTTATAAAATAAGGGACAAAATAGTACTTTTATCTCCAATCCCATGGGATTAGATATCAATACCACCTCTCCCATGAGATTGCTAGTCCTCTCCTTAGAGGCCTTTCATAGTCCCATGAGACTCTTAATCCCATGGCCACGTTCCAAAACAAACACAATTTTTTGAATTCCACCTCATTACTAGTCCCAATCCTATCCTCTAACTCTAGAAACAAACAGAGCCTTAGGGACTAAACTAATATTTGTCGGCAAATATTAATCGACTAAAACTTTTGTAGCCAAAAGTATAATTTGGCTACTAATTTTTTTTTCATTGGAAAAAATTGATTATACAACGACTAAATTTATTTAGTCATCAAAAGTCCACAATTGGCAACGAAATTATTTGGTCGGCAAAGAGTAACCCAAAAAATAAGCCTGTTATTTGGCAACTAAACTTCCTTTTGTCGGAAAATAATTATATACGACGACTACAAGAGAGAGAGAGAGAGAGAGAGAGAGAGAGAGAGAGAGAAAAGCTTGTGATTTGCGGCAGTGGCGGTGGTGATTTGCGGCGGTAGCAGTGGCGATGGCCAGCGACGATGGGTGGTGAGAGTCAGTGGTGAGGTTTGGTGGTGAATGTTCTATGAGAGGGAGAGAGAGAGTCTTCTCTTTCTCTTTCTTTCTGTTACTGCAGTTCTCTTTCATTTTTATGTTTTTTTTATTAGAGAAAGGGGCTTTGTTAGCAGGTGTTGCTGATCTTCGTCAATGCTGTTAGGGAAAATATGTGATTCCCCACAAGTAAATCAATCAATGGGAATAAAAACTAATGCGGAAAAATTAAATCAAAGGCAACACAAGAATTTTTACGTGGTTCCCTCAATGTAAGGTACGTCCACGGGATCGAAATCCGATTCCACTATCAACCAAATAAGTTTCCAAACGATTTACAAATGAGACATAAATGGTCTCACAAACCACCCTTAGGTGAATACAAAATAATCACAAATAAACAAAGATGAAAGACCTTACCAAATAAATGAATCAAAATCTTCAAAACCACAGTTGTAGAAAATCCAAAATAATATACTCAAATCAATACCGAACACCAAACACCGAAGCAGAGCAACAACCAAGGTATTGAATTTGACCAAGTCAAATACACTACAATAATTCACACCAATTGAAACCCACGAACTTGAATTTTTCCTTTTGTTGCTGCCGTTGAACACATAAACCAATATATATATCTATATATATATATATACATATGTTGATTAATGAGCTTTTCTATAAAAAAATCCTATTTGTAACCAAATTGAATTGGGTCTCTAAAAATTAGATATAATTTATTAAAATATATTATAACTAAACCAAACCAAATTATACTCTTTAACCAAAACCAATTGGGTCTCAAACTCCAATAAGGAGGTATATCCCAATAATTCTCCCCCTACCGACTTAGGTGGAGATATCAACCATACCTGCCAAAGTTTGACACTTCAAATGTTTGTCCCTCGACAAAGTCTTAGTCAATATATCCGAAATATTATCATCTGTGTGAACCTTTTCAAGTTACAACAATTTCAAATCTAACACATCACGAATCCAGTGGTATCTCACATCAATGTGTTTTGATCTCGAATGAAAAGTAGAATTTTTACTCAAGTGAATAACACTTTGACTATCACAATAAAGCATATACTTTTCTTACTTCAAACCCAACTCTTACAAAAATTTCTTCAACCATAACTCTTCTTTGCAAGCTTCTGTAATAGCAATAAATTCAGCTTCGGTAGTTGAGAGAGCAACACATTTTTGTAATTTAGATTGCCATGCCACAGCTCTCCCTGCAAAAGTCATCAAATACCTCGAAGTAGATTTCCTAGAATCAATATCACCAGCCATGTCAGAATCTGTGAACCCATCAAGCATCGGCTTACCATCCCCAAAACACAAACACACCTTCGAAGTCCTTCGAAGATACCTTAGAATCCATTTTACCGCTGCCCAATATTCTTTACCCGAATTAAAAAGAAAACGACTCACCACACCAATAGCGTGAGCAACATCCGGCCTTGTACAAACCATGGCGTACATCAAAGAACCAACTTTCTTGAGTTGGATGCTCTTCCTCAATTTCTGGCTCAACTTCATTAGGATTAGCATCATCCTCTATATCTTCAATGGGTGGCTGCACATCTCCCCCATTTTTATCATCAACTGAAGATGAAGGAGATAGATCCATGTCAATGAGATCACTGAGTTTTAGCTCCGGTTGATCACCTTTGCCAAAGTCTTCAAGTGTTTGGTCTTCAAGAAACACAATATCACGGCTTCGAATGACTTTCTTGTTGACCGGATCCCACAATCTATACTCGAATTCATCACGCTCATAGCCAAGAAAAATGCATTGTCTTAACTTACTATCAAGCTTGGACCTCTCATCTTTTGGAATATGAACAAAAGCTCGGCAACCAAACACTCTCAAGTGCTCATAAGATACATCTTTGCCAGTCCAAACTCTTTCTGAAACATCACCATTCAAAGGATAGCAAGTAGACAAATTGATCACGTTAACCGCTATCTTCATTGCCTCATCCCAAAAAGATCTTGGCAATTTAGCTTGTGAAAGTAAACACATTGTTCTTTCCACAATGGTGCGGTTCATCCTCTCGGTAATGCCATTTTGTTGACGAGTCTTCTTAACTGTCTTTTGGTACCGAATACCTTGGCTGCGACAATACTCATCAAATGGCCCAATGTATTCACTACCATTGTTTGATCGGATGCACTTCAATTTCTGCCCTATTTCTCTTTCAACCATGGCCTGAAAATGCTTAAATACTTCTAGAACTTGATCTTTAGTTTTTAGAAGAAAACCCCAAACTTTCCTTGAATAATCATCAATAAAAGTAACAAAATAAAGTGCACCACTATGTGATCTAACTTTCAAAGGACCACAAACATCCGAATGAATCAACTCCAAAACATTTTCTTTTCTAGAAGCAACATTTTTAGGAAAAGAAACTCTATGTTGTTTACTCGCCAAACAATGAACACAAGTTTTGAGATGTGTACCTTTCAAACCGGGTAGAAGCTCTTTCTTGAACAAAACTTGCAGCCCCTTTTCACTCATGTGGCCAAGCTGCTTATGCCACAATTCGGTAGAAGTATCATCTTCAAGTGCATTGACAACACCTTTACAAATTTTTCTTTGCGTCGAATAAAGTGTATGAGTCTTCTTGCACTTAGTCACCACCAAAGAACCCTTTGTGAGCTTCCATATTCCATTACCAAATTTGTTGTTGAAGCCTTCATCATCTAGCTTCCCAGTAGAGTTCAAATTGAGGCGAATGTCAGGAACATGCCTCACATCTTTAAGCAACAACTTGCAGCCCAAATTTGTTTCCAAGCAAACATCACCCATGCCAATAATCTTGGACAAACCTTCATTACTCATTCGAACAGAACCATAATCTCCTTTGGTGTAGGTAGTGAAGAAATCAACTCGAGAAGTCACATGAAAAGAAACACCGATATCAATCACCCAATTGCTCTCTTGACCCATAAAATTGATACAGTCATCTTCACAAATGACCATGAGATCATCGGTAGTAACTGCCGTTATGTCTTCTTGCTTCTTATCCACACTTTTGTCACGCCTTTTCTCCTTGTTCTTGAGCTTTCGGCATTCTCGCTTCATGTGTCCTTTCTCATGGTAATAGTAGCACTCAATATCTTTCTTTGAAAAAGAACCATCTTTTGATTTGTCACAACTTTGATCATGACCATGAGGAGTCTTACTCCCCCCCCCTTGTTTTGCTTTAGCCTCTCACAACGAATGCTTCCGAATGAGAAGAACCTGCTGATTTTCTTCTAGTTTCTTCATTCAACAGGCTACTAGTGACTTGGCCCATTGTGACAACTCCATCAGGTGCCAAATTACTAACTGTCACAACCAAAGTCTCCCAACTTTCGAGCAAAGAACTAAGTAGCATCAAAGCCTGCAACTCATCATCAAAAATAATTTTTATAGAAGCAAGTTAGTTAACAATACTCTTTATTTCATTCAAATGTTTTGGAATCAGGCTGCCATCTTTATATTTTAAATTAACCAACTAACGAAACATAAAGGCTTTATTTGTGGCTTATTTTCTGTCATAAAGACTCTAATTTTTTCCATAAATCATGTGCCGAAGTTTTAGTAGCAACATGATGAAACACACTGTCATCAATCTATTGACGGATAACACCAACAGCTTTTCGATTAAGCCTCTTCCTTTCATCATCTTTCATACCCTCGGGTTTGCCACTATCACCCTCAATAGGTCCATACAAATCTTTACAAAATAATAGGTCCTCCATTTTAGTTTTCCAAGTTACCCAATTGCTTCCATTGAAGCTAGACATATGACCCACATTTCCTTCCATTGATTTACACAAATAAATAAACCCAAATAAACCGTAAGCTCTGATGCCAGTTGTTAGGGAAAATATGTGATTCTCCACAAGTAAATCAATCAGTGCGAATAAAAACTAATGCGAAAAAATTAAATCAAAGGCAACACAAGAATTTTTACGACACTTTTGTCACGCCTTTTCTCCTTATTCTTGAGCTTTCGGCATTCTCGCTTCATGTGTCCTTTCTCATGGCAATAATAGCACTCAATGTCTTTCTTTGAAAAAGAACCATCTTTTGATTTGTCACAACTTTGATCACGACCATGAGGAGTCTTACTCCCCCCCTTGTTTTGCTTCAGCCTCTCACAACGAATGCTTCCGAATGAGAAGAACCTGCTGATTTTCTTCTAGTTTCTTCATTCAACAGGCTACTAGTGACTTGGTCCATTGTGACAACTCCATCAGGTGCCGAATTACTAACTGTCACAACCAAAGTCTCCCAACTTTTGAGCAAAGAACTAAGTAGCATCAAAACCTGCAACTCATCATCAAAAATAATTTTTATAGAAGCAAGTTAGTTAACAATACTCTTTATTTCATTCAAATGTTCTAGAATCAGGCTGCCATCTTTATATTTTAAATTAACCAACTTACGAAACAGAAAGGCTTTATTTGTGGCTTATTTTCTGTCATAAAGACTCTAATTTTTTCCATAAATCATGTGCCGAAGTTTCAGTAGCAACATGATGAAACACACTGTCATCAATCTATTGACGGATAACACCAACAGCTTTTTGATTAAGCCTCTTCCTTTCATCATCTTTCATACCCTCGGGTTTGCCACTATCACCCTCAATAGGTCCATACAAATCTTTACAAAATAATAGGTCCTCCATTTTAGTTTTCCAAGTTACCCAATTGCTTCCATTGAAGCTAAACATATGACCCACATTCCCTTCTATTGATTTACACAAATAAATAAACCCAAATAAACCGTAAGCTCTGATGCCAGTTGTTAGGGAAAATATGTGATTCCCCACAAGTAAATCAATCAATGCGAATAAAAACTAATGTGAAAAAATTAAATCAAAGGCAACACAAGAATTTTTACGTGGTTCCCTCAATGTAAGGTACGTCCACGGGATCGAAATCCGATTTCACTATCAACCAAATAAGTTTCCGAACGATTTACAAACGAGACACGAATGGTCTCACAAACCACCCTTAGATGAATACAAAATAATCACAAATAAACAAAGATGAAAGACCTCACCAAATAGATGAATCAAAATCTTCAAAACCACAGTTGTAGAACATACAAAATAATATACCCAAATCAATACCGAACACCGATCACCAAACACCGAAGCAGAGCAGCAACCAAGGTATTGAATTTGACCAAGTCAAATACACTACAATAATTCACACCAATTGAAACCCACCAACTTGAATTTTTTCTTTTGCTGCTGCCGTTGAACACATAAACCAAAAAATATCTATATATATATATATATATATGTTGTTGATTAATGGGCTTTTCTATCAAAAAACCCTACTTGTAACCAAATTGAATTGGGTCTCTAAAAATTAGATATAATATATTAAAATATATTATACCTAAACCAAACCAAATTAAACTCTTTAACCAAAACCAATTGGGTCTCAAACTCCAATAAGGAGGTGTATCCCAACACCAATCAGATTATGCCACTCAATAGCTTGCTAGAGAAACTATTCACTGCTTTCAGCCAAATAATTTAAATGAGACGCTATTCCCACTCCTTAAAAAAATAAAAATTTCCAGAGTATTTAATGTAACTACATATAATAAGAACAAAAAATAAAATGTATTTAGAGTAGAGTGAGATGAGCATAACGGCTCTCAATTTAAATCAATAATTATTAATGTGAAACATCACTTAAATTCACTCAAAAAGTATTAAATAATTACTTGATATGACTATTTTTTTATTTATTATAATTATCATTTTCTTCCTCAAAAATATTACATCAACATTGGCTGCAATATTTGGTTGTGCAAACCTTAGCAATCGTCACGCGAATTTAGGAAAACTTACACAATTTTGTGAAATAAAAGTGATCTCTAACGACTTACTCATATTTGTGATCATTTACGCATTTTTAGCATCATCAAAGTTACGTCAGTTCTGAAAACTTACTAAAATTTGTATTGTTGAAAATTTTTAGGAACAAACTTACGCGTCATTTTGTGCAATCCACCATGAGTTTTGTGACACAACTTACATGACTTTGTGAAAACTTACGTAACTTTGTGAAACAAAAGTGTTCTCCAAAGACTTACTCGTATTTGTGATTCCTTATTCATTTTTTTTAAAATCACTTACATAAGTTGTGCAAAACTTACGCAATTTTGTGAAATAACAGTGTTCTCAAAGGACTTGCTCATATTTGTGATCAGTTACGCAGTTTTTGGGAAATTACACTTACTTAAGTTGTGAAAACTTACGCAATTTTGTATTGTTCAAATATTTTAGAGACAAACTTGTTAGAAATGGTTTTGGAAAATTGATTTTTCTTAAACTTTATTCTATTTTTTAGGTGGAACCCGTGTGCCAAAGTTGGAGGGTATTGGTGTTAACGTGTTCTATGTTGCATTATGATTCACGTAGTATATTTGGTTGTTCAAAACCATTATCGGGTGAATGAGAAATTGAAGCCAAAGTAAGCTCCATGGAAATGGTGTTTTGGTAGGTTTCTCAAATTGATAGAGGAAAGTTTGTCCCACATTGCTTGGAGGCTAACTTGATGTGGGTTTATAGGGCTTAGGCTTACAACTTGGGGAGGGCCCCAAGTTTTGTGGAAGGGCGAGTTTATGGGCAAAGTGGGCTAAACCTATTGGACCCAAAATAAATACGCGCGCGTGGTGTGAGGTTGGGTTGTGCTTGTCCGGCCTAATGCTAATCTTTTTGGGCCAAAAAACATTTTAATCTTATTTTTCTAAAATTAAATTCTTACCTTTTGGAATTTAAATTTCAAAATTAATTCTGAATTGGCCCATCAAACCTGTCCATATTTTTTCTTCCTCCAAACAGGTCCTTATTTGAACCAAACAGGTTCATATCTGTACCAAACAGATTCATACTTGTTTTACCTGTTTTAAAAGCCACCAGGTCTACTATAAATAGACAGTCCCTCATTTGGATTTAATATTCAACTTTCGTTCTTCTCTGCTGCTTTTAATCTCTGTATTTTGCTACATTTATTTTCTGTGAGAAAGAGTATAAACACAAAGTGTGTTTGTTGGATAATTAATTTGTAGTGCTGCTATTAATTATCGTCAATCATTTTATCCTAAAAGATAGACATTCACATTCTAAAAGTATCGTGGAGAGGACGAATCTGTTTTAATGTAACGCCCTCAAAATAATACATAAAACCCATCACATTAGACATGCATCGATATAAAAGAAACCAACTATTTCTATTCATCAGAGTAACCCTTACAACTGTATTACATGTTAACAACAAAAGCAAATGCCCTATGGGCTTACAATTTTCCAAGTTAACACTTGGTTACAAAAGAAAGAGTACTAACTCAATACATATTAAGCCCTTGGCTTGAATTTACATGTAATACATCAAAATAAACAAAAAAAAAAAGAGTCTTCAACTCTCATCATCATCCAAGCTAAGTCCTTGGAGGTGGCATACTACCTGTACCTGAAAATAATGTCCCATAAAGGGTGAGCCAACGCCCAGTAGAGATATGCTAAACACTGTATGAGCAATAACTAAGACATTAGCAATTGATAAATGTTCAATTTTCATAAACCAATTCATAACCCATTTCCATTTCACTTCAGTTCCCATTTCTTATCAGTTTCACAATTCACAACAACGGCTCAGAACCTAGCCAACCACTTGTATGAGACAATGACTCATATTAAACATTTCCCATTTTCAATACATAAACATATTAGTTGTATCAACATCTCTACAGATAAGCATACAAGCTGTATCCACATTTTAACAGATTTGCATATTAGTTATATCAACACTTCTAATGACAAGCATAAGAGCTGTATCAACACTTCCAAAGATAAGCATATGACATCCCCTATCTCCTCCCACACACACAATGCATATATACACAAAGGTCATATACACAATCAATCAATACATAACGTTAATGTATTCTGTCAACCGTCATACTCTATGACATATCCAATTGATTAGTTTTAGTTTGCCTAATCATCATGTATTGTCTACAACAATCAAAACTACCCTCCACCGGTAGCCCAAGCAATTATTTCTAAACAGATAATAAAAGCTCCAACAGATAAAATATCAATATTTCTAAAAGTGAGCGATTTATAAATCCAACTCCATCATTTCACAACATAATGAGCCAATTTCATTATTTCCAACTCAATTCCATAAGTCCACAATTTTCCCAAATTAATTATACCAATTAATTTATTCAACCAAATTAGGGTTTTTTACCCCATTTCTCAATATTGACCCAATGGTCTAAATATCAACAACCAACATCAATAACACCATTTGAAACCCAAAATACATATTATAAGCCAAAAGACACAATACCCTCTTTAACACATTTTGAAACCCTAAGTTCTAAAATTTCCCAAATTCAACACTTTATCAAAACAACTAAAAATCTAAGTCAAAGACCATAAGAGTGAGTAGGAATCTCTACCTCAAAAGATGAGACCCAAAGAAGAAGATGGTGAAAACGAAGTTGCTCCAAACCACGAGTTCCTCAGATCAAAAGATAGCCCTCGACGATCAACAACCTTTTTGTAAAGACCAAAGGTGAGGAAAACACCCTAACTAGATCAATATCTAGAGAGAAGGCAAGGTTTTAGAGAGAGAGGCTCTCAAATGGCTTTTTCGGAAAAGTAAGAGAGAGAAAGGATGAGAAAAGTGATTTAAAACTGCCTCACAGCCAACTGATATACGACATTCCCGCTCGAGCGGAAAACACAACGCTTGAGCGTCAAGAACAAAAACTAGGCCCGCTCGAGCGCAAAAGGACCCGCTCGAGCTCCAAGACATAAGAATAAAGTAAACCCGCTCGAGCACGAAAACCAGTCTGCTCGAGCGTAGATTTCCCCCTCCCAGAACTTACACCCAAAGGTACTACCCGCTCGAGCGCCAAAGTACCCGCTCGAGCGTAAAAATCACACCTGCAGAAGTTTTGCAGGGACACAAAAAACTGGGAGCGTGCAATCTCCGCTCGAGCGCAAGAAGACCCGCTCGAGCGGACCTCCTAAAATCTGGGCAACAAAGAATTGAAACCAAAGCCAAACCAACCTGTAACAACTCTGCCCAATACATCCTAAAACTCAATCAAGTGGGATTAAAGGATGACAACAAGGTGTACCACTACCAACATCACGGAACCGAGTCCGGAATACAACAAAACAGTAAAGGGACAACCGGGATCGCTATAACCTCCCCCTCTTAAAAAATTTCGTCCCCGAAATTAAACACAAGTTTTTCAAAAATAGGTTTTCTCCATTTTCAACAATATTACAACATAATATTAAGCAACCCGACCCATTACCGGTCAATCCCATCTCTTTTCATGAGGCAAAACACATTATTTAAAACAACTTGCATTATCAACATGCATTCCTTTGAAATTTACCAATTTCAACTCATTTTTCACAATTCAATCATACATGCAACATTATCATCATGCTTGCATTTCCACGATGCATTAACATACGCAATGTTAAAACAAACTTCCATTAGCCAAAACATTCACAATGCTTTACAACTTAACACACATACAATGCTCTTAAAGTTCAACAATATTATAGAATTTCATTACAAAATTACACATCGATAAACATGTCCGGATACTTCTCACGGACTTCCAACTCACGTTCCCAAGTAGCTTCCTCCACTCCGTGATATTTCCACAAAACCTTTACCAAGGGAATGGTCTTGCCTCGCAAGACTTGATCCCGCCTATCCAAGACCCACACCGGTCTCTCCTCATACGAGGCATCCTCATCTACCTCCAAGTCGGTCCAATCTAACACATGGGATGGATCCGGCTCATACTTCCGAAGCATACTAACATGAAAGACGTCATGAACCCCGGACAACTATGGTGGCAAAGCAAACGATAAGCAACTTCCCCAATCCTCTCAAGGATCTCAAAGGGACCAATAAACCGAGGGGATAACTTCCCACTCTTCCCGAACCTCATCAAACCTCGCCTAGGTGATATTTTCAAGAAGACATGATCACTTACCTCAAACGCCAATGGCCTCCTCCTACGGTCGGCATTAACTCTTTTGGCGACTCTGGGCTGTAACAAGCCTGCTACGGATAAGCTCAACTTTCTCCGTCGTCTCCCTAACCAACTCCAGACCCAACAAAGGTGCATCACCCACCTCGGCCTAACACACTGGAAAAATGCACGGTCGGCCAGACAAGGCCTCAAACGGGGCCATACCGATACTAGACTGAAAGCTATTGTTGTATCGGAAAACTTCACACAAGGCAATGCCTCTCCCACGTCCCACTAAAGTCAAGGACACAACCTCGAAGCATATCCTCAAGGATCTGAATAGTACGCTCGGACTGCCCGTCAGTCTGAGGGTGATAAGCCGTACTAAAGGTCAACCTAGTGCCAAGGCACTCTGCAAGCTCTCCACAACCTAGCAGTAAAACGAGGATCTCTATTGAGACGATTGTCACTGGGACCCCGTGCAATCTCACTATGTCCCGATATACAAGTCGGCGAGATGATCTACCGAACTCTCACGCGCATAGGAATGAAGTGCGCCGACTTAGTCACGGTCTACAACCACCCAAATAGCATCACTACCCCGCTGAGTCTCGGAAGACCTACAACGAAGTCCATAGTGACATGCTCCACTCCACTCGGAATAGGCAAGGGTTGCAACAAACCCGCTGGCCTCTGATGCTCGGCCTTCACCTGCTGAAGTAAGGCACTTCGATACGAAAACAGCCACATCTCTCTTCATACCCGCCACCAAAACTGGCGACCCAAATCCGATACATTTTAGTGCCTCCCGAATGCACCGCAAGACGTGAATGATGGAACTCTCGGGAGTCTCCCCTCGGCAAGACTCCGGCACATAACAACAAACGGTCTCGGTATCTCACACTCAGGTCGGGATACACCGTCAAACCTTTCTCAACCATCACACTGGAGATCTCCTCTCGGAGGGATTTCACCTCAAGGTCACCTCTCTGTGCCTCTAACACCCGAGCCACGAGTGTAGGCTGTGTAACAACAGAAAACAAGGTCGCAGCCTCAACAGATTCGCCCAAAAGCAAATCAAACTCGCCAAGTGCACCCAACATCTCCCATTCCTGGATGGCTATACAAGCTACATCACTAATGGATTTCCTACTAAGGGCATCGGCCACAACATTGGCCTTTCCCGGGTGATAGTGCAACTCAAAATCATAGTCCTCAATGAACTCCATCCATCTCCTCTGCCTCAAATTCAAGTCCCTCTGTGTAAACAGGTACTTCAAACTCTTGTGGTCCGAGAACACCTTGAACCTCTCGCCATAAAGGTAGTGCCTCCACATCTTCAAGGCAAAGATCACTGCTACTAACTCTAGGTCGTGTGTAGGGTAGTTCTTCTAGTGAATTTTCAACTAACGTGAGCCATAAGCTACCACTTTCCCCTCTTGCATCAACACACAACCCAAACCCTCTCGTGAAGCATCACAATAGACTGCATAACCCAACCCTCTCTCCGGAATAACCAAAACCGGAGCGGTGGTCAATCTAACCTTCAACTCTTGGAACTACTTTTCGTAAGTCTCACTCCACACAAACTTGACCCCTTTTCGCGTCAACCTAGTCAACGGCGAAGCTAGCCTGGAGAAATCTTTCACAAACGGTCGGTAATATCCAGCTAATCCCAGAAAATTACGGATCTCAAACACACTCTTAGGCTGTGCCCAATCTTACACTACCTCAACCTTGGATGCATCAACAGACACCCCTTCCCTGGATATCACATGGCCTAAGAATTTAACCTCTCCTAGCCAAAATTCACACTTCCCAAACTTGGCATACAGCCTATGGGCTCTAAGCAACTCAAGCACCACTCTCAAGTGTTCTCCGTGCTCCTCCTCAGAAGGCAAATAGATAAGAATGTCGTCCACGAAAATGACTACGAATCGATCCAAAAATTCCCGGAAGATCCAGTTCATCAAGTCCATAAAGACTGCCGGTGCATTGGTAAGCCCGAATGGTATCACCAGAAACTCATAATGGCCATACCGCGTACGGAATGCCGTCTTAGGAATATCCTCCTCCCTGACCCTCAACTGGTGGTAACCCGATCTCAAGTCTATCTTAGAGAAACAACGGGAACCCTTCAACTGGTCAAACAGATCATCTATACGGGGCATAGGGTACTTATTCTTGACCGTAGCCCGATTCAACTTCTGGTAGTCTATACACAATCTCAAGGCACCATCTTTCTTTTTAGCAAAGAGGGCCGGTGCTCCCCACGGCGAAACACTAGGGCGAACAAAACCCTTGTCTAGCAATTCCTGGAGCTGAACTTTTAACTCAACCAACTCTGCTGGAGCAAAACGATAGGGTGCCATAGAAATCGGCGCCGTGTCGGGCACTAGATCAATAGAGAACTCAATCTCTCGGTGAGGTGGCAAACTAACGAGATCCTCGGGAAAGACATCTGAATACTCACAAACCACCCTCGGCAAAACAATCTGGGTCTCGTCACACTCACCACTCATAAAGCTAGCAAGTAGACCACTAAGCTTATTCCGCCCTCGCGGATCATACATCGGTGTCAACACACTACCAACCCGATCCCCCAAGAAATGGAAACACTCCCCGCTCAAGTACAAACCGTGACCCTCTGGCGGTAGCAATCAATAACAACTCGGTATGACGATAGCCAGTCCATACCAAAAATAATATCAAAGCCCTTCATGGGCATGACAACAAACGGAAAAGGAAGCCTATGGTCGGCGACCTTTATATCACAACCCCTAACACCTTGTTTCAAGATCAACTCACCACCAATAGGCGATACTACACATATAGGAGACGCTAACTGTGCTAACTCCAATTCCAAAACAGATGCAAATGCAACAGACACAAAACAATGAGATACACCCGTATCAATCAATACATTAGCAACCGAGTTGCAAAACAAGAAGGTACCTCTCACAACAGATGGAGCCGGTACTAGATCCTGCGCGGTAACAGCATACACACGCCCTATAGGCCCCTGATCTACCTGCTCACCTCTAGGAGCAAAAGACTGCTGCACTGACTGGGATGACGAAGCTCCCGGATTGGCCCTTGAGGCCTGCACAGACTGAGCTGGCTAATAACTCTGCGTCTGCCTAGAACCAGATGCTCCTGAAGTAGCACTCAACTGTGGGCAATACCTCTTCAGGTGCCCAGGCTGACCACACTGATAGCAAGACAAGGGCTGGCCCCTGCCCTGACTCTGGCCCTGGGGTCTAGCTGATGAAGAAGCAGCTCGCTGACCCCCTCCCTTCTGCGGGCAAACCAAAGACTTGTGACCCAGCTGGCCACACGCAAAACAAGTCAAGCCTCCCTAACTACCTCTCCCAGAGCCCATACCCAGCACTGGAAAGGTTGATCTGGCCAAACCACCCTGAGACTGTTGAGGGTTAGAACCCCTCTGTCTCCTGCCGTCACCCTGACCATCTTGGCTCCTTTTGGAGCCTTTCTGCCCCTCGTCTTCCTCCTGCATCATGATCTCCATATGAGCAGCAGCATCAACCAAACGTCTGTACTCTCGGATGAAAGATCCACCAACCCTCAACTTGAGGCCTCGCCTTAACTTTCGCTCAAACTCAAAGCAACGGCGTTCCCCCGGACGCCACTAGTTCAGGTGCAAACCTGGACAGACTAGTAAAAGTAGCCTCAAACTCGGCAACTGACAAGCCCTGCTGTCTAAGCTGCCAAAACTGCTTTCTCAGCTTTTCCCTAGCAGCTGCAGATAAAAACTTCTCCTGGAAAGCATTCACAAACGCCTCCCATGCACCACCAACACTGCCCTTCTCGTACTTCCACCATTGACCCGTATCTCCCTTCAGCTGGAAAGATGCCAAGGTCACCTTCAAAGCCCCGTCCTCGATGCCCAGCATCTCGAACGTCTTCACTATCTGTTCCAACCACTCGTCAGCCTTAAGCGGCTCCTTTGGGTCCCCAACAAACTCATCTGGGTTAAACTGGAAGAATTCCCTCTTCAAGAAAGAAGGCCCTGTCTCAGCAACCTGATTCTCAGCTCTGAGAATACCCAAAGCTCCTGCTATCTCTCGGGCCAAGGCACCCATAGCCTACTGACCCGCTGGCTCGGCCACGTTGGCCTGACCAACTCCCTCCTGCACTGCCGGAACGTCATCCGGTAAAGGTACTTCCTGCCTACCATGCCTTGCACGCCTACCACGCCTACCACGCCCTCGTCCTGATATCCTAATAAAGGTAACTAAGACTATTAGCACATTCACAAATGTGCCGAAGCTATAACACTCGCGTCCTAATGCATGGACAACTGTAATTTTCACTCTACGTAAGCACATAAACACATAAGCACTTACGAATCTCATCTCCGGATAATGATAGTCCCGAGGCGTTACTAGAGTTCTGGTTAGAAACAGCATTGATCAAGTGCCTTTCCAACAAGACTCATAGAAACCCAAGGATCCAATCAACATCCTAGAAACTAAATCCCATACCCACATAGTCACACAAGCATGTTATCAATTAAGCATGTAGCATATAACACTACATCTAAGTCTCTATCAAGCGAGACAAACCCATTGTGATCCTAATCACGTCCCACGTACCCAAAGTATTCGAACCCGGTACGCTCGGATACCAAGTTGTAACGCCCTCAAAATAATACATAAAACCCATCACGTTAGACATGCATCAATATAAAAGAAACCAACTATTTCTATTCATCAGAGTAACCCTTACAACTATATTACATGTTAACAACAAAAGCAAATGCCCTATGGGCTTACAGCTTTCCAAGTTAACACTTGGTTACAAAAGAAAGAGTACTAACTCAATACATATTAAGCCCTTGGCTTGAATTTACATGTAATACATCAAAATAAACAAAAAAAAAAAGAGTCTTCAACTCTCATCATCATCCAAGCTAAGTTCTTGGAGGTGGCATACTACCTGTACCTGAAAATAATGTCCCACAAAAGGTGAGCCAACGCCTAGTAGAGATATGTTAAACACAGTATGAGCAATGACTAAGATGTTAGCAATTGATAAATGTTCAATTTTCATAAACCAATTCATAACCCATTTCCATTTCACTTCAGTTCCCATTTCTTATCAGTTTCATAATTCACAACAACGGCTCAGAACCTAGCCAACCACTTGTATGAGACAATGACTCATATTAAACATTTCCCATTTTCAATACATAAACATATTAGTTGTATCAACATCTCTACAAATAAGCATACAAGCTGTATCCACATTTTAACAGATTTGCATATTAGCTATATCAACACTTCCAATGACAAGCATAAGAGTTGTATCAACACTTCCAAAGATAAGCATATGAGCTGTATCAACACATTATCTGACAAGCATATGAGCTGTATCAGTGGAGTCCATCCCCTATCTCCTCCCAAACAACATCCGGTTTAAAGGTCCATCCCCTATCTTCCCCTAAACCGTGGAGTATATCCCCTATCTCCTCCCACATACACAATGCATATATACACAAAGGTCATATACACAACCAATCAATACATAACGTTAATGTATTCTGTCAACCGTCATACTCTATGACATATCCAATTGATTAGTTTTAGTTTGCCTAATCATCATGCATTGTCTACAACAATCAAAACTACCCTCCACCGGTAGCCCAAGCAATTATTTCTAGTTTGTTGATGAGAGAAGATGAGAGAGAGATGGGATGGAGAGAGAGAGGTTTTGAGAAATGAGAGCTAAGTGAGAAAACGTGTATGATAGGAATATATATACATGAGTAGTTTGGTCATTTTGTCTAAGCTTGTCCTTATGACTAAACTATTTCAGCTTCTGGAGTTTTGACCAAATAAAATTTAAATTTGAATTTTTGAGCTAAATGCCCTAAATAAAAACGGTTAATTATATTTCTTAAATTTTGTTTGATAAATATTTTTTGTTAAGACTTATCTGATAAAGTTTTTTTGTTTGATAGAAAAACTTTCAAATTTCCTAATCCGGTAAATTACAATTATAGTCCTTAAGTTTAACACTTTTTTCGTTTAAGTTCTTAAATTTTTAATTTTGTTAATTAAGTCTTTAAAGTATTAAATTCGAATCAATTTAATCCTGAAGTTAATATATAAATAAAATATAAGCCCAAAAGTTATATAAATTGCTATAAAACCCAAATTTTAATTTATTGTTAACTTAATTATTCTCTGCACGTGTGTTTTAGAATTGATATCAAAGTTTAGTTTCATAGTTTTCTAATATTAATATATGAGCATTAGATACATTGAAAAAGTCGAATAAGACAATTTAAATAATAATATTGCACTACAAATAATTATGAAACAAAATAATACTATAATCAGATTATTCAAAGAAGCTAACGAAAATCGTAATGAAAATCAAATAGAAATTATACATAAAGTTCAACATCTAATATTGAATAAAAGGTAGCCAATTAACTCTTGTAGAAAATAATACAGATAATTATTCTTGTTTTTACGAGAGAACTCTCTAAGTGAATCTTTCAATTAATACACAGCCAACTGATATACGACATTCCCGCTCGAGCGGAAAACACAATGCTCGAGCGTCAAGAACAAAAACTAGGTCCGCTCGAGCGCAAAAGGACCCGCTTGAGCTCCAAGACACAAGAATAAAGTAAACCCGCTCGAGCGCGAAAACTAGCCCTCTCAAGCGTAGATTTCCCCCTCCCAGAACTTACACCCGAAGGTACTATCCGCTCGAGCGCCAAAGTACCTGCTCGAGCGCCACCGCTCGAGTGTAAAGAAACCCGCTCGAGCGTAAAAATCACACCTGCAGAAGTTTTGCAGGGACACGAAAAACTGGGAGCGTGCAATCTCCGCTCAAGCGCAAGAAGACCCGCTCGAGCGGACCTCCTAAAATCTGGGCAACAAAGAATTGAAACCAAAGCCAAACCAACCTATAACAACTCTGCGCAATACATCCTAAAACTCAATCAAGTGGAATTAAAGGATGACAACATGATGTACCACTACCAACATCACGGAATCGAGTCCGGAATACAACAAAATAGTAAAGGGACAACCAGGATCGCTATATTTAAGGATGCAGTGTTAAACACTGGACTTGATCAAATAATTTCTGAGATAATAATCCTGTAAGTGTTTGATTTTATGGTTTTATTTTATTTTTTGTTTTGGATTCTGTTTTGGTTTTTGTAACAAAACCAGAATCTGTGGTTCACATTTTATTTCTTTATTTTGTTTTGATTTTTGTAATCAAACAGACTCTCTTCTTTCTTAATTCTATATTTGCATACAGTGAAGATTGTCCAACAATCTAAAGACAGATTTGGTTTTCGTCTTCATCGTATTAAAAGCTTCTTTTTACAGAAATTATTTTCTGTGCTTATACAAAGAAATATTCTGATTGGAAAATACAAATAGTAGTAATATACTGTTTGATAAATAGTAGTAATATACTGTTGTCATTAACAATTTCAAAATATTAATTTGTGAAGTTGGTCAGAAATTAATTTTGGTTTTTGAAGTGTTACAGAATATATTTTGTGTTATAATTTATTTTTTGGTTTTTAGTAACTAGAAAATTGTATTGCTTCAAATTTTCTAATTTTTGTAATCAGAATTAATGATTACTGAAACTAGTACACCAAATCTGGTTATAACACTAACACTGGTTATTGCCCAGAATCCTGTCCAAATGCCTGTGGTACCTATGAATCATGGAGAAAAACCAAAAAAAATTAACGGCACAAAGTTTAAGAGATAGCTGCAGAAAATGTTGTTCTATCTGATAACTCTAAATCTTCCTAGGTTTCTCCATGAAGAAGCTCCAGTACTGAAAGAGGATGAAAGTGATCGGCAAATTGTTGCCACAGTAGATGCATGGAAACATTCTAATTTCCTTTACAGGAACTACATCCTCAATGGCCTAGACAACATGCTATATAATGTCTACAGCCCTTTAAAAACAACAAAAGAATTGTGGGATTCTTTGGAGAAAAAATACGAGACAGAGGATGCCAGCACAAAGAAATTTGTTGTCGGTAGATTTCTAGATTTTGTTATGATTGACTCCAAAACGGTTATTTCTCAAGTTCAAAGTTTCCAACTCATCTTGCATGATATTCATGCTGAAGGTATGTCTCTTAGTGAATCTTTTTAAGTTGCTGTACTTGTGAAAAAATTACCGCCTACTTAGAAAGATTTCAAGAACTACCTTAAGCATAAACACAAAGAGATGACATTAGAGGAGCTTATTGTTCGTTTGAGAATTAAGGAGGATAACCGAAGTGCTAAAAAGAGGAATGGAAAAAATCACATTGAGTCAAAGGCTAATGTAGTGGAACAAGTGTCCAAACCACATAACAAGAAGAGGAAGTTTGCTGGAGATGGTCCTAAACAAGGTGACAACAATGACAATAAAAAGTTCAAAGGTAAATGCTATAATTATGGCAAAACTAGACATCGTGCCTCTGATTGCCGACGCCCTAAAAAGGATCGCTGAAGTACAAGCAAGAAGACTACCAATCAAGCCAATGTAACAAAACTGGATTACATCTCTGACGGGGTAAATGACATCAATCTCTCTATTGTGGTGTCTGAGGCTAATTTGATTGGAAATCCCAAGGAATGATGGGTTGACACTGGGGCAATTCGACATATTTGCGCGGACAAAAAGAAGTCCACTTCTCATAATGAAGCTGCAAATGGCGAACAACTATTCATGGGAAATTCGTCTACTTATGCTGTGGCTGGACAAGGGAAAGTTGTCTTGAAGATGACATCGGGAAAGGAACTTACCCTCAACAACGTGATGCATGTACCAGACATCCGGAAGAATTTAGTTTATGGTTCTCTGTTAAGTAAAAATGGTTTTAGGCTTGTATTTGAGTCTGATAAGTGTGTATTAACAAAGAGTGGTATGTATGTTAGTAAGGGATACATGAGCGATGGTTTCTTCAAGTTGAATGTAATAACTGTTGTACTGAAAATTGCTATTAATAAGAATAACATATCTTTTGCTTATATTCTTGAGTCAAATTTATGGGATGGTAGATTAGGACATGTGAATTTTGATGCTTTATGTAGACTAATTGATTGAGAGTATATACCAAAGTTTGAAATTGATCCTAATCACAAATGTGAGATATGTGTAGAAGTAAAACTAACTAAGGCTTCATTTAAATCGGTTGAAAGAAAAACCAAATCTCTAGAATTAATTCATACTGATGATTGCACAAGATATTGTTAGAAACTTTTAAATTTGATGATCTTAAATTTGTTCAAACTAGAGGAGGTAAAAAGTATTTCATAACATTTATTGATGATTGCACAAGATATTATTATGTATACTTAGAAATAAAAATGAAATCTTAGAAACTTTTAAACTTTACAAAACTAAAATTGAAAATCAACTTGGTAAAACCATTAAAATGGTTAGAAGTGATAGGGGTGGTAAATATGATGCACCTTTAAATGAATTTTGTGCATAACATGACATTATTCATCAAACTACAGCACCCTATTTCCCACAGCAAAATGGAATTGCTGGAAGAAAGAATAGAACCCTTAAAGAAATGATGAATGCCATGTTATTAAGTTCAGGTTTATCGCAGAACTTGTGGGGGGAAGCAATTTTGTCTGCTAATTATGTTCTTAACAGAATACCCCACAGGAAAACGAATAGCACTCCTTATGAATTGTGGAAAGGTCGACCACCTTCTTACAAATACTTAAAAGTGTGGGGGTGTTTGGCAAAGGTAGAAGTTCTTGTTTTGAAAAAGACCAAGATAGAACCAAAAACAGTAGATTGTGTGTTTATTGGTTATGCGCATAATAGTAGTACATATTAGTTTCTAACTTATAAATCAGAAATACCTGATATACATGTGAACACTATTATAGAGTCAAGGAATGCTATTTTCTTTGAACATGTGTTTCCTTACAAGAAAAGACAAGAATTAGGTTCACGGAAAAGAACTTATGATTCTACACAAAGTCAAGAGAGTAATGACAATCAAGAGCAAGAGACTAGTAATGGTCCCGACCAACAGAATTTAACTGATAATGAACTAAGATGAAGTAAGAGAGCAAGAACATCAAAATCCTTTGGTCCAGATTTTCTGATATACCTGTTAGAAAATAAGCCTCAGAGCTTTAAGGAAGCAATGTCAAGTCTTGAAGCACCTTTGTGGAAAGAGGCTGTTAATAGTGAAATTGCATCCATTATGCAAAATCATGCTTGGGAATTGGTGGATCGTCCACCCGGTTCTAAACCTCTTGGACATAAATGGATATTCATGAGGAAAATGAAAGCAGATGGATCAATAGACAAATATAAAGCAAGACATGTGGTTAAAGGTTACAGACAAAAAGAAGGTCTGGACTATTTTGACACTTACTCTCCTGTGACAAGAATAACATCCATCCGTATGCTTATTGCAATAGCAGCACTATGTAATCTTGAGATACACCAAATGGATGTTAAGACAGCTTTCTTAAACGGAGATTTACATGAAGAAATCTATATGAGGATTTGTAGTACCATGAAAGAGAAGAAAGTGTGTCGACTTGTAAAATCACTCTATGGATTGAAACAAGCTCCTAAGCAATGGCATGAGAAATTTGACCATGCTGTGCTTACTAATGGGTTTAAGATAAACGAATGTGACAAGTGCGTCTATGTTAAAAACACTGACAAAGGTTATGTCATCATTTGTCTTTATGTGGATGACATGCTTATCATTGGAAGTAGTCAAGACATGGTCAAATCAACCAAGCAAATGCTAAACAAAAGATTTGATATAAAATATATGGGAGTGGCAAATGTTATTCTAGGAATGAAAATTACGGGAACATCGGATGGATATGCATTGTTTCAATCATATTATATTGAGAAAATACTTGATAAATATATTAAGGATGATGTAAATGTGGCAAGAGCACCTATAAATATCAATCTTTATTTGTCGAAAAATAAAGGTGATGTAGTGTCTCAGTTAAAATACTCCTAAATCATTGGAAGCCTAATGTACCTAATGAATTGTACTCGTCCTGATATAGCTTATGCTGTTTGTAAATTGAGTAGGTACACTAGTAACCCCGGAGAAGATCATTGGAAAGCAATCATTTGGGTTCTTAGATATCTAAGATTTACCTGTGATCATGGTTTGAAATTTACTCGATATCCTGCTGTACTAGAAGGTTATTGTGATACCAATTAGATATCAGATACTAAAGATTCAAAATCCACTACTGGTTATGTCTTTACTTTGGGGGGCATTGCTGTTTCTTGGAAATTCACGAAACAAACATGCATCGCATGATCCACAATGGAATTTGAGTTTATTGCTTTAGATAAAGCAGAAGAAGAAATAGAATGGCTTCGCCATTTCTTAGAAGACATTCTAATGTGGCCAAAACCTGTGCCAGTTATTTGCATTCATTGTGATAGTCACCTGCAATAGGCAGGGCACAGAGTCATATGTATAACAATAACTCACGACATATTCATCGTCGACATAATACCGTAAGACAATTGCTCTCAAATGGTATAATCTCCATAGACTATATCAAGTCTAAAAAGAATATTGCGGATCTGTTAACAAAAGGTTTAGTAAAAGAGCAAGTGTATAGTTCATCGAAGGGGATGGAATTAAAGCTATTACATAAGAGTCATCATAATGATAACCCTACTTAAATGACTGGAGATCCCAAGAACTAAGTTCAAAGGGACAACTAAGTTATGTGTGGCTCGTCAGAAATCACTAAGGGATTAAATTCTCAATCCATTCCTATAATGAGAGTGATATCTGCAACATGTGTTGTATGTAGGAGATTAAGGGTAAGCTTGCTTTTAATGATTACTTATATTTTGACTTGGGAATAGAAAGTCAAGATAAGTATAAGGGATACTCTCAATAAGAATCACCTATATGAGTGTCGAACTGGGGCTGGTTTTATGAGAATAATCAGGTTAAATTCTCTAGAGCACTCATGAACAACCAAGAGTGTTCAAGGCCAAAATAAGCATAACTGTGAGAACCACGATGTGTCGGAAGATATTTTGTGTGAAATCTATTGTCCTGGCTTACACCAACGGCTGAACAATTCAAGGCATCGCATCCATTGTTTAGCCAGTAAGTCCGATAGGTTATCACTATGGGAGGTTCAAGGCTGAAAGCTACCTATCCTGATGCAAGATATTTTTTAATTTATACTCTCTCGACAAATTCTGTATGTTGTTGCATTTCCATTGTCATCAACTTCCATTCATATGGGGGATTGTTAGAAATGGTTTTGGAAAATTGATTTATCTTGAACTTTAGTTTATTTTTTAGGTGGGACCCATCCGCCAAAGTTAGCGGGTATTGGTGGTCACGAGATCTATGTCGCGTTGTGATTCACGTAGTATATTTGGTTGTTTAAAACCATTATCAGGTGAATGGGAAATTAAAGCCAAAGTAAGCTCCATAGAAATGGTGTTTTGGTGGGTTTCTCAAATTGGAGGAGGAAAGTTTGTCCCACATTGCTTGGCTAGGCTAACTTGATGTGGGTTAATAAGGCTTAGGCTTACAACTTGGGGAGGGCCCCAAGGGGTACCAAAGTTTTGTGGAATGGTGAGGTTATGGGCAAAGTGGGCTAGACCCATTGGACGCAAAATGAACACACACACCGCCGCTATCCGGTCGATTAGGCGGGCTAGGCTTGGGCACAGGTGCATGGTATGAGGTTGGATTGGGCTTGGCTGGTCCAACGCTAATCTTTTTAGGCCAAAAACACTTGAATCTTATTTTCCTACAATTAAATTCTTACCTTTTGGAATTTAAATTTCAAAATTAATTCTGAATTGGCCCATCAAACATGTCCTGATTTTTTCTTCCTCCAAACAGGTCCTTATTTGAACCGAATAGGTTCATATCTGTACCGAACAGATTCATATCTGTTTAATTCAAACCGAACAGGTTTTGCACCTATTCAAACCTGTCCGAATAGGTTTCTACCTATTTGAAAAGCCACCAGGTCTGCTATAAATAGACAGTCCCTCATTTGGATTTAACATTCAATGTTCATTCTTCTCCACTGCTTTTAATCTCTACATTTTGTTGCATTTGTTTTCTGTAAGAAAAGGTATAAACACAAAGTGTGTTAGTTGGATAATTAATTTGTAGTGCTGCTATTAATTATCGTCGATCATTTTATCTTGGGAGATAGACATCCACATTCTAAAAGCACCGTGGAGAGGAAGAATTTGTTTTAAAGATACAGTGTTAAACACTGAACTTGATCAAATAATTTCTGAGATAATAATCCCGTAAGTGTTTGATTTTCTAGTTTTATTTTATTTTTTGTTTTGGATTCTGTTTTGGTTTTTGTAACAAAACCAGAATCTGTGGTTCACATTTTATTTCTTTATTCTGTTTTGATTTTTGTAATCAAACAGACTATCTCCTTTCTTAATTCTATATTTGCATACAGTGAAGATTGTCCAACAAAACTTACGTATTTTTTGGAACAAATTTACCCATTTCAGTGAAAGAAAATACGCATTTCGGTATTCACTTACTCATTTTTGTGAAAACACTTACGTGATTTTTGAAAGCTTACACATTTTGTGTTGTTCTATATTTTTTTGAACAAACTTGTGCATTTTTGTGAAAACTTACACATTTTTGTTAAATAAGTTACGTGATTTGTGAAAACTTATGCATTTTGTGTTGTTGTCAATAGAATCTGTGGTTCACATTTTATTTCTTTATTTTGTTTTGATTTTTGTAATCAAACAGACTCTCTTCTTTCTTAATTCTATATTTGCATACAGTGAAGATTGTCCAACAAAACTTACGTATTTTTTGGAACAAATTTACCCATTTCAGTGAAAGAAAATACACATTTTGGTATTCACTTACTCATTTTTGTGAAAACACTTACGTGATTTTTGAAAACTTACACATTTTGTGTTGTTCTATATTTTTTTGAACAAACTTGTGCATTTTTGTGAAAACTTACACATTTTTGTTAAATAAGTTACGTGATTTGTGAAAACTTATGCATTTTGTGTTGTACTATATTTTTGGAACAAATTTTCCCATTTTAGTGAAAACTTACGCATTTTCGTGTTCACTTACCCATTTTTTTGAAAAAACTTATGTGATTTATGAAAACTTACACATTTTGTGTTGTTCTATATTTTTTTTTTTTAACAAATTTATGTATTTTTGTGAAAACTTACACATTTTTGTTAAATTAATTACGTGATTTGTGAAAACTTACGCATTTTGTGTTTGTTATATTTTTTGAACAAATTTACCCATTTTAGTGAAAACTTACGCATTTTCGTGTTCACTTACCCATTTTTTGTAAAAACGCTTACGTGATTTGTGAAAACTTACCTATTTTGTGTAGTTCTATATGTTTTGAACAAACTTATGTATTTTTGTGAAAACTTACATATTTTTGTTAAATTAGCTACGTGATTTGTGAAAACTTATGCATTTTGTGTTGTTCTTTATTTTTTGACCAAATGTACCCATTTTGTGAGAACTTGAGCATTGTTGTGAAATCAGTTACGTTATTTGTGAAAACTTATGCATTTTGTGTTGTTCTATATGTTTTGAGCAAACTTATGCATTTTTGTAAAAACTTACACATTTTTGTTAAATCAGTTACGTGATTTTTGAAAACTTATGCATTTTGTGTTGTCCTTTATTTTTTGAACAAATTTACCCATTTTGTGAAAAGTTGCGCATATTTTTGAAAACTTACGCATTATTGTGAAATCAGTTACGTGATTTGTGAAAACTTATGAATTTTGTGTTGTTCTATATGTTTTGAACAAACTTATGCATTTTTGTGAAAATTTAAACATTTTTTGTTAAATCAATTATGTGATTTATGAAAACTTATGCATTTTGTGTTGTTCTTTATTTTTTGAACAATTTTACCCATTTTGTGAAAAGTTACGCATATTTGTGAAAACTTACGCATTATTATGAAATCAGTTACGTGATTTTTGAAAATTTATGCATTTTGCGTTGCCAATTTTTCACACTAAACTTAGGCATTTTTGTGTTAACTTACTGTTGTTAAAAATTTAATTCAAGCCTAATCGACAATGATTTGATCGACAGACTTAAACCAATCTTTAAGTAAACACAAATAAAAATCAAGCTTTATGATTGAGTTCTATGCCTTAAACAGATTAAGAACTTTCCTAGAGGTAATTAGGTAAAGAAGAGATAGAACAGAAAAGAATATGTATTAATTCGAATAAATTGTCACTTGTCACTAGTTACAAGAACTTAAACAAGAATAAAAAATTGAATAAATACAGCAATCGACAAAAAGAAGAGAAGTAGGGGTTGGAAAAATCTACTAGTTTAATAAAATGCTAAGTTAAGCTACTCCTAGATAGACTCTTTGCGAGTGTTGTTGATGATTGAGCTCTTTTTTTTTTCATTCTTCAAGTCCTCATTTTATGCTTGCTTGGCCACCTCATGTTGTAACTATCAATCTATGATCTTCTTTGATCTTTGCTTCACTCAACCATATCCTATATCTTCATAGGAACTACTTGCAGATTTTGTGCTTTGGCTTGATATTGATCCCCCAATTTTAGTATATGGTTTCTAATTGATTTCAAAAAATATCTTTATTGGCTTTATTTAATCTTTTCAAGCCACATCAGCATCTCTTCCATGCCACGTTACTAGCATACTTGCCGCGCCATGTCAACATACCTGTCGACAGAAATAATAATAATAATAAAAATAAATGTAGTGAAGGTTATTCTTTGAAAATAGTTTATAATTTCAATCGACAAACCATAATTGAACTTGGCCATAACTAATAGGCCCCAATCAACAAAAAAATAAAATGTGGTGCAAACAATGCCCCCTCCTTTAAATGGATTGAAGAATGAAATCCAATTAAATGATTTATAAGACGATTTACCACAATCGACAAAAAATATTTTATGGTACAAACAATGCCCAGCTTGATTTACATCACTAGTATTTTCTAAGGCTTTATACTACCCATAAATGGTGTAGTTTGAGCCTTTTTGTATTTACTAAAGCAAGGCATGTGCTTACACTTCTAACATTTAGCCTTATTTCAAATTTTGAAACAAAAATTAATAACAAAAATAATTAACTAGCCTTCTATAGATGCAAAGTATAACCAATTGGCCATCGGCTATTAAACTGGCATGTGTCGACACTAAACCACATCCCATAACTCAATAGACAAAGAAAAGAGGATGCAAACAAGATAATAAACAACTACCAACATCCACGGACACATGTCCGGATCACTGTACAACAAGGGTAAACCCGGGATCGCTATAACAACCATTTGGCCGTTGGCCATTATTGGTTTGGCCAAGTATTGGCTATTATATGGTCATTTTTTTTATTCCATCAAACTTACAAGTATAAGATGTTTTTGTTAACCAGTTCATCAAAATTAACTTTTGATGTGAACCAAAATCCCATGGTGGTCGTTACGTAGCAGAAACCATAATATCAAATGGTTTTAGAAAATCAAAACTTTTAAAAAATATAACAATGTCAAAAAATTCAAATTCAAGAAAGGTGGGTTGTTCATAATTTTCAGCCATGCTTGGCTTAAAATCATGCCCCCCACATTTATAATTTTCAGCAACCTTTGGCTTCAAATTATGCCCCCGAAGTGAATCTTCACCATTATTTTGTGATGAATTTTTAACATTTTTTGAGAGACGGAATTGTTCTTCTTTTTTAGCCATTAATGGCTTGTCACTTTTTGCCACATTTGGCAAAACATCATGCCCCCCCAGTGAACCTTTATCATCGAAATTCTCAATATTTTTTGAAAGAATGGGTTGTTTTTTAATTTTAGCCATTAATGGTCAATGAATATTTTCCAAAGTCATATTATCTTCATGACTTGGTGTGCTAACCCTTCGAGCCACATACATTCGCTGTTCATGAATGATTGGCTCTTCAAAAATATGTGTTAACCCTATGAGCCACATTATTTTCATATCTTAATTTTTCATTGGCCATTATGCCTTCTAATTTTTTCT
The DNA here is from genome assembly GCF_004153795.1 of Camellia sinensis. Lineage (NCBI taxonomy): Eukaryota > Viridiplantae > Streptophyta > Magnoliopsida > Ericales > Theaceae > Camellia > Camellia sinensis. Next base: position 920,718 of record NW_021028260.1, on the reverse strand, counting down.
TCCAATATTGAATTTCTTCATCAATTAGAAAAATTTGGCCTTTAAGTCGATAAATTTTTTCATCATAGTAATTTAAATCTCTGTGTAAAATAATATGGAAATTTGGCTCCTTTTGTTTTCTTATCATTGTGGAAGGTTCATCTCTCATTGGAGGGGCACTATGGTATGTTTTTTAGTAACGCTTTAAGGCTCTTACTTGCAATGTTTATGTTTCTTTGATATTGTAGTAAATGGAATGTACTATAATCAAAAATTGAAAATGGAGAATTCTCTGACCTCATATAAATCTTGCTGTTTTTTATTGCTAGAACACACATGGCATTGGCATGGATGAACAATCCACAAAATCAAAATTTATTTGTAATTTTGAATTCTCTAATTAATCTATTGTTTATGCAATTTTCTATTCTACACATTCGAAAAACAAACTCTGGGTAGTAAATAACCCATAGAGATTAAACGCTTCGTGGAATTAACACTTTCTGAGACATAGGGGTGGCGAGAGAGGGGGTGGCCACCAAGAATCATGCTCCTTGAAAACTTTAAGTAGTCTTGAGGTGGTCCCAAGGGGTCTAGTGCTTCATGGGATTTGAACACGCTTCCTTAAACACAAAGGTGGAGGGAGAGGGTAGCTAACAAGAACCCTATCCCTAATAAAATTTAAAATTTGGGGTTACTCGAAGGGATCTAGTGAATTAAGGTATTTAAACTTGTGAACTATGCTTGCTAAGGCATTTTGATGAAGAGAGGGATGGTTATCACCAAACTTCTTAAAAAGCCACAACTTTTTTCTTTTCATTAGAGCCTACTGCCTCCAAAAACCTTTTTCCTTCACTTTGGCCCCTGGCTTTTGAAATTCTGACTCTGCCCTTGTAATGAAGTGCTTATCACAACTCAACCTGTAACTTGGACAACATTATTCTATAGTCGAAATATGTATAGCGTCAAATCAAAAAGGACTGTCTATAGACCTATAAGATAAGGCGTGCTAGCCTATCTATAGTAAGAGGCCCTTTTTTTGCTTTAGCGTTTTAGTTTTCAATAAGAACATTTAGGCTATATTAATAAGATAGAAAGGGCCTTTTCAGCTTACTCTGCTACAGCAGACCGTTAGTTGGGTACCACGATTTGTGGGCTTGAAGGGACTTGGTATCGTGACAAGTGGTTTCAAAGCCAACAGTTATGCTGGACACCGATCACCAAGTTGTGGCACTCGTACCATTGCATTGAATTGAATTTCTCTTGATTTACACTTGAAATGTGAATTTTCATGCATAAATTTCTCTTTCTCTGAACTTGTTTGTCTATCAAAAGGCAAATGCAGCGTCGGGAATGGCTATGAATAATGAGTGCAAGCTCAAGTTCTTGGAGCTAAAGACAAAGAGGAACTGCAAATTCATAGTGTTTAAGATTGATGAAACAATCCAACAAGTGAAAGTAGAGAAATTGGGGAGTCCTGAGGAAACCTATGAAGATTTCACCAACAATTTGCCTGCAGATGAGTGCAGATATACTGTGTTTGATTTGGATTTCAGAACCAATGAGAATTGCCAGAAAAGCAAGATCTTTTTCATTGCATGGTAACTGTGTTCCTTTCTGAGAGGAAAATTTATGAGCTGGATTGGGCTGTGGTAATGACTGGGCAGATTATGGGCCGAACATGTTGTGGGCCGTGGTAGCTTGGGCTTAGCCGGAGAGGGTTGTGCTCGATAATGGCCCAGGACCATGCTAGGACCAAGCTACTTGGCTTGTTTATGCGGGAACCGAGCTAATTGGGTAATTTGGCCGAGATGATGGAAGTCGGTCCTATTCCCATGGTTCGTGCTTCCAGCCCGACTAAAAAGGTCTTCAGTTTACCAGCTCGACCAGTTTTCAGCTCGGCTATGCCGAAATGCAACCGAGCTCAGTCGTCGTTGAGCTCGGCAAGCAGAGCACTCTAGCTTGTTATGGAACACGGCTGTTGGCAGCCGAGATGATGCGGCCTGGTTGTCGAAATCCTGGTAGTGTGGGCTGGCAGTTTGGTCAGGTGATGATCAGCTAGATTTGTGTTGGCAGATGGGATAGCAGCACCACGTGTCGAGAGACTAATGGGAGTAGATTTGGGGCGCAGAAGGTATATAAGCCAGTCTGCGCCCCCCATGCCTAGACAGATGAACATTTGGTGAGATATACACTTACACTCAACTCTCTCCTCTCTATCTATCCCTGTGTGTGTGTGTGCTAATTTGATCGTCGGAGGGGTTTTCCAGCCACACACCGCCGGGTAGCTCACCGCCGTTATGCTCGCAGGTCGATCGAACAGACAGGAGCTTGGAAGAAAGGAGTACGGGCTTGCCTGAATATTTGCTCCCCGTACAATTGGCGCCATCTGTGGAAACTTGACAGACAAAACCTTGTCTTCTAGGCTCATCTGATCACTATCCATGGCGAACAACGATGAGATTCCGTTGTCTGCCATCGACGGAGTTACCCCGGAGTCAGGCAGACGGAGAGAAGGACATCCCACCATCCTTCCTATGGCGGACTTGGAGACTTCTCCAAGAGGACATTCAAGAGACGCGCGGGATAAACACAGAAGAAGCTTTGGTCATTCATGGAGTCTAGACGGTCACCGACAGCGGAGAGAATCGCACGCTAGATGACTGGAACACAAGCTAAGGGACCAAGACGCCGTCATCCGGCGAATGGAGGCGGAGATGGAGGATCTTAAGTGGCATGTCAAAGGGAAGGGTGTAGCTGGAGTGGGAGACCACAGTGAGCGCACCCAACCCCACTGTTCAGGCAGTCAGAGCCAGCGGCGTACTCCGTCCATCTCAATCACCAAAAGTTACAAGGCTGGAGATTTCGACGCGCACGTAAAGAAGTCCAGCGCGCAAGACAGCACCTATCAACCCTCACGTCCGACGACGACGTCGGGGTATTCTTATTCCGCTCGTTCAGAGGATTTGTAGGTAGTCTTGAAGGAACGGGCTCGCCGGCGGGAGGCTCAGACGGTGCCGGCGTTCCAGCGGCTATCCTATGGGGTTCACGCCAGTAAAGAGGTCGAAATGCCTTCACCCTGCCTAGCTACGCCTTTCCTTTTAGACACAGACTTGGCGAGGCTGAGCGTCACTCCTTTCTCCCTGGAGATAGAAACAACACCACTTCCGACAGGCTTTCACCAGCCAAAGTTCACCCTCTACGATGAAAAAATTGATCCATATATGCATGTAAGTCATGATTGGACATAGGCGAAATGACGCTCTTATGTGCCTTATCTTCCCGTCAAGTTTAGGCGAGCTGGGCTTGAAGTGGTTCGAGAGGTTGCCGGAGGGAAGCATCGAAAGGTGGCAACAGTTGGCGGAAGCCTTCGTGACACGTTTCAAAACCAACACCAAAACGCCAAAGGAAGTTAACCACCTTCTCAGTGTCAAGATGGAGCCGAGCAACACACTCAAGGCATACAACTCTAGATACTGGAAAAATTTTAATGAGATCTTGGATTGCCCGGTCAACCTAGCAATCACTCAATATAAGCGTGGTCTCCCGGTCAGACATAGACTGCGGGACTCGCTTACTATGCACCAGCCGACATCCATGGGTCAATTAATGCAGCGCATCAACGAGCACATTCGAGTAGAAGATGATGCGGCAGCGTCTACCATGAAGGCAACTCCGGTAGCAACAGACAAGAGGTCGGCTGGCAAGGTGCATGCGGTCGGACAGGAGACCAACCGTTCAAATGATCACGCCGAGGAATCTGACCGAGGTTCAAATCGTCAAAACCGGGGTAAGGGTCGACGGAATGACCAAGATGAATACCCCCGCGATGACGTAACTGATGCGAACAAAAGATTGAAAGCCAGGACAAGCATCACCACGGTCTTTAAGATTCTAATTTATCGCATACTTAGAGAAATCCGTGACGAGGATTATGTCCGGTTTCCTACTAAGTTAGGCGATGCGCAGAAGGGTCGGTACCGCTGCACATTTCACTGGGAGCGCAGACACCGGACAGAGGATTGTTTACCTCTGAAGCAACACTTAGAGGAGCTAGTCGCAGCCGAACACTTGGACTTTTACATTGATGGGGGTGTTAAAGCTGCGCATCCTGCTCCGGTTGATCCGTGTGGACCGGATGACTTGGAGGCACCCCCTCAGGGCATTGTTAATGTGATCCACGACATTGTGGAACCGGCGCGTGTATGTGAACTCTGAGGTATGATCAAGAAAGCGGAGCACATGAGAGAAGTTTTGTCGGTCCAGCCCGCGATCAAAAGGGACAAGACCGAAGAAAAAGACATGATCAGTTTCTCTACAAGGGACCTAGAGCACATTCAGACGCCGTACAACGATGCCTTAGTGCTCACACTCTGCGTCAAAGAATTCGATGTCAAGCGCATCTTGATCGATCAGGGAAGCTCGGTCGAGATCATGTATTACGACGCATTCAAACAGCTCAAGCTCTGGGATACAGACTTGGCTCCGGCAACTTCGCCACTGGTTGGTTTCAACTCACAACTGGAGTGCACAACGATGCCTTAGTGGTCACACTCTGCGTCAAAGAATTCGATGTCAAGCGCATCTTGATCGATCAGGGAAGTTCGGTCGAGATCATGTATTACGACGCATTCAAACAGCTCAAGCTCTGGGATACAGACTTGGCTCCGGCAACTTCACCACTAGTTGGTTTCAACTCATAACTGGAGTGGTCTTTGGGAAAGATTATTCTGCCGGTCAAAGCGGGATCCGTGGTCAAGTAAGTGGAGTTCTGGGTATTGCAAGTGCTGTCCATATACAACCTGGTCCTTGGAAGGGGATGGCTTCACGCTATGCAGGCTGTAGCGTCGACCTACCACTAGGTGATTAGATTCCCTTCAGCTATGGAGGCAATCAAGAAAGTTTGAGGCGATCAAGTTATGTCGAAGCAATGTTTCATGGCAGTCAACGGGAGCCGAGCTGCCAAAGGCTTCGTCCAAATGATTGAGGGACCAGAAGACCGAGGAGTCCTTAACGATGTGGGCAACAAGGCTGAAGACAAGGCCGTTGAAGAATTGGTGGAAGTTTGGATTGACACAGAAAGTTCAAACAAGTTCTTCTTGCTCGGTTCAAGCCTTACCGCCCAAGAAAGAACAGATATGGTGGAATTATTGATGGCAAACATCGAAGTCTTCGCATGGTCGCCTTACCACATGCTCGGCATCAATTCGAGTTTCATTTGCCATCTCCTAAATATTTTCCCCAGTGCAAAGCCGGTCATTCAGAGAACGAGGAGATCGGCGTTGCATCACGTCGAGGTAGTTGCAGAAGAGGTGAAGAACTTGCTTGAGGCATGAGCTATTCGAGAAGTGCACTACCCTCGATGGATTTCAAACATAGTTGTTGTACCCAAGAAGAATGAGAAGTGGCGAGTTTGTGTCGACTACAAGACCGTCAACCGAGCTTGCCCTAAAGACAGCTTTCCACTGCCCAGAATAGACCAGCTTATGGACTTAACAGCTGGACATAACAGGCTCAGTTTCTTGGATGCCTACTGCTGTTATCATTAGATTTCCATGCATGGCCCCGACCGCGAGATCACCTTCTTCACTACACCGAGGGGACTCTTCTACTACCAAGTCATGCCTTTTGGTTTGAAGAACGCCGGGGCAACTTTTCAAAGGATGGTGACCAAGATGTTCACTCCTCTGCTAGGCCAAACAATGGAGGCTTATATAGATAATATGGTGGTTAAGAGTCGGCATCAAGCAGACCACTTGTCCGACTTGGCCGAGATGTTCGCCATTCTCAAACAACACAAGCTACGCCTAAACACGTCTAAGTGTGCCTTTGGCGTGGGATCCGAAAAATTCTTAGGTTTTCTAGTCACAAATCGAGGCATCGAAGCAGACCCCAGGCAGATCAGAGCCGTACAAGAATTAAAGCAGCCTAGCTCGGCTAAGGACGTGTAGCATCTGGCCGGAATGGCCGCCGCGCTTAACCGATTTATAAACCGGTCATCAGATCACTACCGCCCTTTCTTTCAAACTCTGAAATCAAAGTTCTCATGGGATGAAGAATGTGACCGGGCTTTGGCCGAGCTCAAGGAGTATATGTCTTCAGCGCCCTTGTTGGTCACACCGAAACCCAGTGAAGAACTTTACCTTTATCTGGCCGTTTCTCAGCACGCAGTCAGTGCGGTGCTTGTCCGGTCAAAAGAAATCAAGCACCTCCCCATCTTCTACGTCAGCAAAACCTTGCTACCGGCAAAGTCGAGATACTTACCGCTGGAAAAACTTGCATTGCATTGATGATGACCTCTAAGAAGTTGGCGTACTATTTTCATGCTCATACCATCATCGTTTTGACTGAGTTCCCCCTCAAAGCTTTGTTCGAATGGACAGATTTCTCCAAATGAATTCTCAAGTGGGCAGTTGAATTGGGACAGTTTGATGTCAAGTTTCAGCCACGCACTGCCATAAAAGCCCAGAATTGGCCGACTTCGTTGCTGAATTCTCACCTGGAACTCATCCAGTTTGCCCGATGGATATTGCCGCGGTCGATGAGGAGGTAAATGCAAGCTCAACTGAAATAACACAGCTTGGCGATGTTGGCGACGTAGACATTGCGCGCCCCGCTGAAAAACCTTCAGCTAGTACGACACATCCGCCCGGCGATGCGTCGATGGAGTTAGGTATCACCGACTAACCTGCTCTGTGCGGTGCTGTATTACCAAGGTGGGAGGAAGTGGAACCGATCAGCATTGAACCTGAAGCTGAACAGCCGAGCTACCATGGCAACATCAATCTTCAAGCCTCCCAAGACCCTTCAGAATGTTGGAAGCTCTTTGTGGGGGAAATGTGTAAACTTTTTGTTGATGGGGCTTATAACCGCCACGGTGCCAGGCTGGGCATGGTTCTGATTTCACCAGACAGACTAACCATCGAACACTCTATCACCCTTGGATTCCCTGCATTAAACAATGAGGCTGAGTACGAGGCACTTTTGGCTGGGCTTAAGAGCGCGCTTCAGATACAAGCATCTGAGCTAATGGTTTACAGTGATTCCCAGCTTGTGGTTAACCAAGTTTCTAGGATTTATGAAGCAAAGGATGACAGAATGGCGAAGTACTAAGCTCTAGTCAGAGACCACATCAAGCGATTCCAGGCGATAAGGGTCCAACAGATTGGCCGTGAAGAAAACAGTCGCGCAGACGAATTAGCCGGCCGTGCTTCCATAGTCGATAACACATCTCCCAGCCCTCTCTTGATTGAGTTCCTACCGAGACCCAGCATTGAGGAAACCGGGTAGACAGAAGTACTCTGCCTCGAGCTAGGTCCTTCTTGGATGGACCCTATTATCCTCTTTCTCAGAGAACGGACCCTTCCAGCTGACAAGAAGGAAGCACATAAAGTCTAGGTGAAGTTAGAGCGGTTTTGGCTCTCTCCATCAGACGCTTTATACAAGAAGTCTTTCACCGGTCCCTATTTAAAGTGTGTGCACCCAAGCAGCATGGAAGCCTTCCTGTACGAAATTCACGAAGGCATCTATAGCAGTCACATAGGGGGTAGATCTCTGGCCTACCGGGCTATATCGCAAGGATATTGGTGGTCGTGCATGCAAGCAAACGTGCAGAAGTATGTTCGCAAATGTGAGAAGTGCCAGAAGTTTGCCCACCAAATCCACCAGCCAGCCAAGGAATTTCTTCCCCTCACCAGCCCTTGGCCCTTTGCGATGTGGGGTTTAGATATAGTGGGGCCACTCCCAACGGTGCCAGGCAACCGGAAGTTCTTCATCACAGCCACAGACTACTTTACTAAATTGGTTGAAGCTGAGCCTTTGGCGACAATCAAGGAGAAAGACGTCAAACGGTTTGTCTGGCAGAATGTGGTAACGCGGTTTGGCGTCCCCAAAATTCTAATCTCGGATAACGGCACCCAATTTGACGACCGCCTATTCAAAGGATTTTGTAAAGACATGAAGATTGAATTTTACAATTCTACCCCGGCTTACCCGCAGTCTAATGGTCAAGCCAAAGCATCAAACAAGACCATTCTTGATGGGTTGAAGAAAAAGCTTGAGAAATCCAAAGGCAAATGGGCCAAGGAACTCCCAAGTGTCCTTTGGGCATACCGAACGACCCCGCGCCGCTTAACCGGGGAAACTCCTTTTGCCTTGGCATATGGCATGGAGGTTGTCATCCCTTTGGAAGTTGGTATGCCCACCCTCAGAAGTGAAAGTTTTGAGCCCGAGCTGAACGGCGAAGCCATTGCCCTAGAATTGGACCTAGTGGAAGAACGCCGAGAAAAGGCTCTCATCTATGTGGCCACCTACCAACAAGAGCTTTCAATAAAATACAACAAAACGGTGCACCCCAAACCGTTCAAAGTAGGTGACTGAATCTTGAGGAAGGTCATGGGCAATACCCTGGTGCCAGGTGAAGGCAAACTAGGGGCAAACTGGAAAGGACCCTACAAGATCACCGATCTGGCGGGCAAGGGAGCATACCACTTGGAGGACCTGAAGGGAAGAGGAATACCCCGGCCATGGAATGCGGCCAACCTCAAACTGTACTATTTTTAGCTTTTGTTTTCTTTTTGTGCAAATGAATTTTTTTACCTTACACTTCAGAATGTAATATTCTTTTTGTCAATATATAGAAGTGTCTCATCTTTGCCTTAGCATTCTGATTGTTGCTTTTTAACTTTGAGATTCTCAGCTGAGATGTTTACATCGGTTGAATGAGTTGATGTTTTGCTCAACTTTGAAATTCTCAACCGAGATGTTTTACCCCGGTTGAATGAGTTGATGTCTTGCTCAACTTTGAGATTCTTAACCGAGATGTTTACACCGATTAAATGAGTTCATGTTTTGCTCAACTTTGAAATTCTCAATCGAGATGTTTTACTCCAGTTGAATGAGTTAATGTCTTACTCAACTTTGAGATTCTCAACCGAGATGTTTACACCGGTTGAATGAGTTGATGTTTTGCTCAACTTTGAAAGTCTCAACCGAGATGTTTTACTCCGGTTGAATGAGTTGATGTCTTGCTCAACTTTGAGATTCTTAACCAAGATGTTTACTCCGGTTGAATGATCAACTTTGAGATTCTCAACCGAGATGTTTACTCCGGTTGAATGTGTTTATGTTTTGCTCAACTTTGAGATTACAACCGCGATGTTTTACTCCGATTGACTAGGTTGATTATTTATTCAACTTTCGTGAAGCTTTATTCCGGCTGACTGAGTTGATGATTTGCTCAACTTTTATATTTAAACCGAGATGTATTGTTCCGGTTAAAACAGTTGATGATTTACTCAACTTTATGCTTGAAATCGAGATGTCTTTTTTGGTTAAATAAGTTAAACAAGATGATTAGTTTTGCCAAGGTATTTTGTTCGGCTGAAGTTATTTAGCTTGAAGACTGTGCAAACACTTAATGGAAATTGAACTTTTTCGTTAATGTGCAAAATAACTACAAGAGGAGGGGCAGATAGCCCGGTTACATGTTCAGACACAAAAGAAAGAAGACAAGAGAAAACTAAGCAAGGGGGAAAGGTCAGTGAATTTATCCCCGCTTGCCTCCGGGTTGACTGTTGGTGTTTGGACACTGGTCTCCGTTTGGCTGGGCTGCTCTTGGCGGTTCTCTTTCTCAGCATTTTTCTCGGTCTCTTCTTCGCCTTCTTCCTCGGCTTCAGCCTACAACGCGCTGAAGATGTCGTTGGCGTAGGGCACAAGGTAGCTCGGTAGGAAGGCAACTGGGAGTGAGGCGAACACGTCGGTTCCTGATCCCTGGCTGAGTTGTTCACAAGCAGGCTTCCATCCTGCCTTGAAGAATATGTCTTGGGTGGCGCGAACTTGCTTTGTGTAATTCTCCTCGGCCTCAAGGAAACCGGCGGTGTTGGCAGCCTTCAGCTCCTTTTTCGATGATTGTTTGAGCGCATCTAGCTCAGCTCGGAGCGCGTCTCTCTCTTTCTCTACAGATCCAATCTGGCCGAGCAGCCTAGAGTTGTCAGAGTTGGCCATCTGCAGTGAAGCTTTTGCTCGCCCGAGCTTAGCTTGAAGACTTTCAACCTGGCTGGCAAAGTCGCTCACCTTCTGTCGGAGTCGGTGAATGCGCTCTATGACCAAGTGCTGCTTTTGGATTGCTTGTAAGAAGAAAGTTTGATTAGAAACCGAGCAAACACTTGTGAAATTTGAATAAAAAGTTTGAGATTCTTACCCTGGTCATGGACTTGACCGAGGATTTCACCAACTGGGTGTCCGGCACATGGTCGCTGCCGACCACGTCGCTCGGTAGGAGGAGGGCTTTGCTAAGATCAAAAGCGAGGAGATGTTCCTTATCGCCTTTAACAGAAGCTGTCGCTGGGATCTCTTTACCCCGGTGCTTGAGTTGGGGCCTCCACGGTGGAGTTGGGTCAGCTATGACGGCAGGTTGCTCAGTGTTGAGCTCGATAACAAGCTCGGCTGAAGGGTCTGCACGTTGCCTCTTGCCAGCCCGGCGGGTGTCTTTATTGGATTGGCCGGCGACGGGAGACGCCAATATAACCACGATTCTGCTGGCTTGCTCGGCAGCAGGAGAACGGGTTGTGACGCTCGGTATCTCGATAGAAGTGACGGTGATCAGGTTCTTGATGCGGCTTCTCTTGGCCATCTCTTCTGCTTCGGTCAGACAGATGAATGGAATATTAGGAAATGTAGGATCTGGAGGCGGTGATGGAGCGCGGAGAAAGTCTGTGACCTTACTCCGGCATAGAGCTAAATACATGTATGTAAGTGTGTAACCAAGGAGGTCGTGGCAGTCCCGATTGCGGTAACGAAGCACGGTCCTGATGGCTGCTTCGTTAGGATAGTGATAGTTAGCTTGCAAGGCGTCGATCGTTGCAAAGAAAAGAAGAAAAATGTAAGTATAGAATAGTGAAGAAAGGCAATTGACCGAGCAAGTTAGCACGGCTTACATGTGGAACCGAAGTTCTTGTTAATGAACCAACCCGGTACGTCGGCTGTTTCATAGTTGTCGAACACCCAGAAGAAGTCGTCATCGTGCAAGTTCTTGTCCGGGGTGCCGGTCACTATCTTTTCTTTGCCCGGTCTAATCTTTAAGTAATAGGCGAGGCCACCGCTGGTGTGCCCAAGGGTGTATCCAAGGGTGTATTGGCAGAGTATCTCGGCTAAACCTAAGTTGGTTCCAAGCCGGTTGTTCAGCTCGTGGACCCCGTTGATTATTCGGTATGTGTTTGTTGAGACTTGTGTGGGTGCTAGCCCAGTACGACGCAAGAATTCGGTCATCAATGGGTTGACCGGGAAGCGGAGGCCTCCTTCAATGATGGATAGCATAGTGAAGGGGCATTGGTCTAATCTGCCCCAAGGGTTAATGTCTAAGGCGTCGAGCTCTAATTGAACGTCAGCCAGAATACCATACTCTTCCCGAAATGCGGCCAAGGCAGCCGGAGTGTCAACGAGGAAGCGATAGCGCCCCATGTGTCGTCGACTAGTTTAGCTTGGCTGAGATGGTTAGGCAGACTGGTGTTTGATGGCTGCTCGGTCTTTGAGAGCCACAGTATTTGGTCTGTGGTCCCCTTGAACTCTGCAGGAAAAGGATGGCAAGTGTAAGCGGAAGCGCATTCGCGCAAAACGAGCTTGACTTTAGCTCGGTCATGAATAGTGCCAGACCACCTCGGTCGCAAAGGCAAGCCAAGGAGCTCGGTTGCTCAAGCGGACCTGTTGTTAGCCCGGTCGAGCGGCCAAGTCCTCTGTTTACCTCGGTTTCTACTAAGATTTTGGCAAACTTGTAAGTTGCTTAGTCTTAATGTTATTTGGGATCAAAAGAAGACCTGGAGCCCGGTCTGCTCCAAATCTTCATGTGTTCATGTGTTCATCACTAGGATTGAAGAACAGCGAAGAGAATAGGGGCAAGTAAGGGTTTTTTGAGGGGTATATCCTAAAACCTATGGATTTTGTGCCCTAGAATGTGAAATACCAAGTGAAAATAGAAAAAAGGGTCCCGAAGGACTTACCAGTTAAGGGCAGAAGCTTCTCCTTCGGATACGAACTTAGGAATGGCAAGAAAGGAAGGGTACTGAAGTTCTGGAACGTCGATAGCTTGAGGAGAGTCAGTAAGATTGAAAGGAAGTGAGATATGGCATGTTTATACAGGTGAAAAGGCTGCCCAAATTTGAATGTGAAGGGACGTGATGGTTGGCTGCTCGAGGCCAATCCAGGCACGACACGTGTCCCTATTGACGGCGGCGTCAGTACTGAAGAGACAGGATGGCAAATCGACGCGTCAACCGGGCAAGTTTTGAAGACATGCATGTCAACTAGCCCGGTCATCGTCTTGCAAACTGAGAACCGACGAAGAGTTACCCCGGTCAGAACAGGTAATCCCAGTCACGCTTGCGCGGACGGAATTAAGGGGCAATTGAGAGGGAAATTTATGAGCTGGATTGGGCCGTGGTAATGACCGGGCAGATTATGGACTGAACATGTTGTGGGCCGTGGTAGCTTGGGCTTAGTCGGAGAGGGTTGTGCTCGGTAATGGCCCAAGACCATGCTAGGACCAAGCTACTTGGCTTGTTTATGTGGGAACCGAGCTAATTGGGTAATTTGGCCGAGATGATGGAAGCCGGTCTTGTTCCCATGGTTCGCGCTTCCAGCCTGGCTAGAAAGGTCTTCGGTTTACCAGCTCGACCAATTTTCAGCTCGGCTATATCGGAATGCAACCGAGCTCGGTCGTCGTTGAGCTCGGCCAGCGGAGCGCTCTAGCTTGTTGTGGAACACGGCCGTTGGCAGTTGAGATGATGCGGCCCGGTTGTCGAGATCCCAGTAGTGTGGGCTGGCAGTTTGGTTAGGTGATGATCAGCTAGATTTGTGCTAACAGATGGGATAGCAGCACCACGTGTCGAGAGACTAATGGGAGTAGATTTGGGGCACAGAAGGTATATAAGCGAGTCTGCGCCCCCCATACATAGCCAAAACTATCATCAAGTGTATTTGTTGTCTCTAATTTTCAAAATAGAAAACAAAAAGGGTAAATTATGCTTTTTAGTCCTGTAATTTAATTCGAATTTCATTTTGGTCCTTATTTTAATTTGAACAGCTTGAATCCTAAGTTGTAAATCCAATTCCATCTAAATTTGGTTAAAATTTTCTTCTTAAAGTGTTCCAAAACCTTTAACCTTTAACTTGAATGAAAAGATTAAATTTTCCTCAAAGGATGAGGGGAATACTTTGTAGAGCAACGGCTCGTTTCCGCTATATAGTGCCATTGAATTTAGGTACAACCCAACATGAAAGTTTGGATCTGATTTACCGTCATAGATTTGAAACCTCGGCATACTGAATCTTTTGGGTGGTTCGAATTTGTCCAGTTCCACCGAGAAGGCTGTCTTCGGTTTTACTGGGGAGTTTACCTCGGCTTCTGCATTCTGCTGCCTCCTTTTGAGGTAGTCCCTCAGGTCTTCTTCGCTCTTCCCTGGAGCTCGGCTGTCTTTGGATTTTAGTCTTTTTGGTACACTGCTTTCGGCCTCGTGGTGGGGTCGTTTGGATCTTTCTTCATGGGTTGTGTCAAAATGGAGTACTTGCCCCTGAACATGTCGATGTTCTTTGGGGTCTGGATTCTTCATGTGGTGTGTCCTTCGGGACTCTTCTTGCCTCGGGTTTTCCGGTCTGACTTCCCTGGAAGGCCGGTGAGAATGCCTTCCGCTTTTGGTATGCTGAGGGACCTCGGGGATTGTTTTTCTTACCTCCTTCTGAGTGTTGTTCGCTGGCATCGGCGTATCTTGCAGCGGGTATGGTGGCTGCATAACATTATTCTGCATCATGAAGTTGACGACTGACTGGAGGTCCGCCAACTTGTTTGCTAGTTCTTTTACTTCCTCATCCCTCCGTAGGCACCTGTCCCTCCATACCTGGAGGTTATCTTCATTGTAGTATTTTCCTTGGTTAGCTCTTTTTGACGTGTCGCCTTCTGGGATGACGTCGTTCTCTCTGTGACCCTGGTCACGGGCTTCTGCATTGTGGTTGTCTCCTTCTATGTCAAGGTCAATTGGTCTGCCACTCCCAGTGGGAGCGTCCTCCCCAATATTTTCCTGCTGTCCGTTACTGGCCATCTATTCTTCCTTCGTTCCCACAGACGGCGCCAAATTGTGTGGGTGAAAATCTGACCACACTGCCCGTTTAGTGATCAGCTGGATAGCACAGGCAGAATAGATGGCTTTAGCAATCTGTAACAGAAAGAAAAAGCTCCGGCGGTGGTTCTTCCACCCGGGGGCACTCCGACGATCAAGTCAGTATATCTCTCAAAGATAATCAAGTACTAAACTGAATACTCAAAGTATAAATTGCATACCTTAGACCCACGGGGGTGCCTCTCTTTTATAATATACTCAATCCAAGTCCCACTAGAAGTATGACTTCTATGAACTCTAGTTCACTGCTTACTCTGGACTCTTTTAAGTGATAAAGATAACTCCTTGAGAGTTTTATCCTTATCTTGATTCAGTCCCCTTTGTGACTTAGGACTCTTGCCCCTTATCTCGGATTCCGATATCTTCGGAGATGACCTCGGCTTCTCCGAGATTACCTCGGCTTAACTACCAAGGCACGTGGCACCTCGGCTGACACGTCGGCGTCACCATGCCACGTGTTGGTATTCAGAAAATATATCCCCACAACTGCCCCCTAGGTTCTATTACCTCGGCATTCTGAGGTGATGGAACCTATTCCGAAATTTTGTTACTTCTTTTCTGAGTAATGGCTCAAAAACTATTTAGCCAAGATTTTCTTCTTTCAGCCGACGTGTTCTCTTCGGAGAACAAGGCTTCGATCGTATTCTCCCATGCGTATGAGCTGTCATGCATATCTAACTGTTTCTTTTTACGTGTTTTGATTGGATTGGAGCGTGTCTGTGACGCGCCTGAAGCTGTCTGTTCATTTCGTCTGCGCCGTCTGACGCGTGCGTTGCTCTAGGCGCAATAATTGCCCTATTTTTGCCGCCATTTCAAATTTTTGACAAAAACTTTTCTTTTGCCTCTATTTCTTCTTCACTTTTTCGTCTTCCTGCTCTTTCTCTCTCTGAAAGTTCATTCTTCTTTGAATCTGCTATCACTTCAATTTTTCTTCTGGATTTGCTTTTAATCCCTCATTCTTGCAAAGCCTTCTTTGCTGTTGCAACCGGCTTCTGGGTTCGGCGAGCATTGCTTTGGCTTCATTTGTCCTGGTAAGACCCTCTTCTTTAATTCTTCCATTCTCTTTATGTGCTTTTGTCTGTTTGTTGCCATTACTGACCTTGTTCGAGGTCTTGGTTTTACTTGCATCTTGAATTTGTGGCTATGCCTTGAACTTCTATGCTTTTTTCATCATTCTCTTTACCGCTATTTTTGATTTGTTTCTGTATCTCTATTGTTTCTGAGAACTATACCTCTGTTCTTGAATCTGAAACTTCGTCTTTATTTTCTCTTTTTTGTATCTGCCCCAGATCTGTGCCCTCGATTTTTATCTTCATACTTCATAGATTTGGGATTTGTCTGTAGAACCCTTAATCTTTAGGGAAACCTGAAAAACGCCCATCTTCTGAAACATATTCCTCTTAGTTTAATCCAACATAATGGGTATGTGGAGGCATAGGGTAAATACCCCGACAAAACTTGAATACT
>NW_021028260.1:890048-903306 GCF_004153795.1 Camellia sinensis | reverse complement strand
GAGCATGGCAAAGTATTTTCACATATGTATGCATGACTACTCTTCAGGGAGTGTAGTCCTCGATCCTCGTGCCACCAATCACGTATATCGATGCATAATGACCGAGGAGCCGAATTGCACGACTCAATATGAGATGAATGCACATAAAAACACAACAAGACCTAAACTCCATCATGGGTAATCCGGAGTGTCGGCGACCGGGAATTGAGACACGTTCCGTCACTCGGAGTACGAAACGTCCCTCGTTTTCCGTGCTCGGGCTAACTCTTATCCCAAACACAATGCATATGAGATGGCATACACAATGCGACTAACATGCAACCTAGCATATGCAATGCTATGAAATGGCATACACAATGCTCTAACACGCAACCTAGCATACGCAATGCTATGAATTGAAAAGGTATACACAATGCAAAATGGACTTACACCAACATGAGTGGACCTCAACCACACTCACATCAGAAGCCGTTAGATGAAAATGAGACAATCGAAATACGTGCACACATGCACGCATACCGAGGACCGAACCTAAGGCATCAAATGCCACTCTACCAAAGCATGGCAAGGGATGAAAGATGGTCTATGAAAATGTAATTTCCAGCACTAAAATATGATGCTAAATGATCCCGAAACATGGAAACATGGCACCCGATGCATGGAATAAGCCCCGAAACTCAATACTAGACACATGCATTGAGCCACAAGTATACAAATCAAGCTTTATTTGATCATGAAGTATAAAGACAGAGCCAAGATAATCCCAAAACATGCACACTTATAGTTTAGAGCATGGCCAAAAGATACTAACATGATGGACTAAAATAGCATGCAACATTGGCTAGCAAGCATGGTTTACATGGCATGTATATGAAGAAAATAAGAAATCATAAAATCAGCTAAAAACAGTGAATAAAACATTCTAAAATGTTCCCAAATAATCACTGAAATGCAGCCAATGCATGCAAAAATGAGGGGCTTCTTTGGAAGGCCATTCAAGGGGTTGTTAAGCACATATAAGATAGACACTTAGCATGACCAAACCAACTATAGAAATGAGTTATGACAGCCCTAAAACTCACAAAATTGGCCCTGAAATCAGTCAAGGAAGCATGCGATGAAAGGCCCCCTGAAAAGGCCTTGAATGGAATTGTTCTACACATGCACTATAGACATAAAATATGATCAAAAGGGCCCCGGACAGACCTAAGGCAGACCTTAAAATCCACAAAACTGGGCCTAAAAAGTGACTTTAATGCATGCAAAATAGAGCCCCTTTGGAAAGCCAATGATGCTAGTAAAGAAAATGAGGGGTGAGAGGGTCACCCCTATATGATTTCAAAGCTAAAAACCTCATCAAAGCCATTGAAAATCCCCTAGATTTTAGTGGCTAAGAGGCCAAAACAAGTCCAATGCAAATGCTCTAATGCATAGCCCTAAATATGAAGGAATGAAGCATGCAAGGAAGGAGATGACCCCAAACAGAAAAGTGACCTTAAGAAAACTTAAAGAGGAGGTTAAAAAAAGGCTTTTTCCAGTTTATAACAAATCTCAAAAATGTTCACAAGTAAGGCTAAAGTATGATGCAAAAATAGCCCTAAAAGAGAGATAGAGGGTAAGGGGAAGTAGATGACCTCAAACAGAAAAGTGCCTTAAACAAAGTTGAAGAGGAGCTCAAAATATGACACTTTCTAGTTTATGACAAAGCCCAGAAATACTTGCAAGTAAAGCTAAGTAATGAAGCAAAAAAATGCAAGTTTAAGGGAAATAGACACTTACCCTTGAAGAGCCGACCTCCAGCAGCTTTTGGACCAAGTTGGTGAACTGTCACCCTCTGCAAATGACTTTCAAGGTGCTGGAATGGATGATGGAGGTGTGGTGCTAAGGGTTGTAGTGCAAATGGACCAAGAAAATTAGGGTTTTGGAGCTTAGAATAGTGACAATGGAGGAGGGAGGTTATATGCCTTAAGAAATTTTGTTCAACCCTTTGATATGAAGCCAAGCCTCTCCTTTATAGAGGAGAGGTTACAAAATATCCAAAAAGGTGCCCAAGTATCCTCCATACACGTGTATAGAGGATACACCAAATGGTCTCCAGCCGGCACAGTTGGACTACACTCAGAAAAAGCAAAAAGCAAGAAGCAGGCCGGCCAGTTCAAGTGGCCGGCCGACCAGGGGTCAAAAGGGTCAACAAAATTTTCTGGCCGGCCACCCCAGAAAGGTGGCCTCCCAGATGAGTGCAACACAGCTATGTAGAGAAAAACCAGAAAATGTGACCTAGGAGAGAGAAAAGTTAGCTTTTAAGTAAGGTTCAAAAGGGTCAAGATGAATTTCTGACCGGCCTACCCATATTGGTGGCCTCCCAGATGAGCACAACACAATGGTGGTATGAAAAGCCAGAAAATGTGGCTCAAAAGTGAGAAAAACCAGCTTTCTGTCAGAAAAACCGACTTTTGGAGAGAGAAAATGAGGAAACTATTTTTTCAGGGAAAAAGGTGGCCGGCCACCATCCTACCACCTTCCTAAAAATGAAAATAGGGTCTCTACCAAAAATGGACCAAAACGGATGAAAAACGAAGGTTCGGGGGCCAAAATGCGTGGTTCGGGGCCCCGAAAGCAGGCTGTTAGGCACCGGAAGTGGCGTATGACCACGAAGGTGGTCTCCCGGGCCACAGTGTCTCTCTAAAGGAAGGAAATAAGGTGTGTGCCAAAAAACGGAGCAAATGAAGGTAGTTAAGCGGTCCCGAACCGAGGCACACGGTCGACGGCTCTGAAAACCGGAAACCGGGCTCCAAACGGGAAAAATGGCCTACGACCACGAAACGTAGCCTACGGCCACTGAGAGATGGTCTACGAGACCTCTCCCTCCCTTCGGGAAGAGAAAATAGAGAAAACAGGACCTGATTCGTAAACCGAGGCAAAACACAAAAGAGCTCCGAAGTCCGGAGGCAAGGCTCGCAGCCGAGACTCCTCAACCTCAGAACGAGCACAATATGCAACATCACCGAGCGCCCAGTTGGTGATGCCTAAGTCTTAAGGTCGGTCAAAAATGGGGTGTCTACAGGAGCCGAACGACACATTCAAGGCATGCAACTCCAGATACTAGGAAACTTTCAATGAGATCTTGGATTGCCCGGTCAACTTGGCAATCACTCAATACAAGCGTGGTCTCCCGGTCGGACATAGACTGTGGGACTCACTTACTATGCACCAGCCAACATCCATGGGCCAATTAATATAGCGCATCAACGAGCACATCCAAGTAGAAGATGATGCGGCAGCGTCTACCCCGAAGGCAACTCTGATAGCAACAGACAAGAGGTCAGCTGGCAAGGTACACGCGGTCGGACAGGAGACCAACCGTTCAAATGATCACGCCGAGGAATCTGACTGAGGTTTAAATCGTCAAAACCAGGGTAGGGGTCGATGGAATGACCGAGATGAATACCCCCGCGACGACGTAGCTGATGCGAACAGAAGGTTGAAAGCCCGGACAGGCATCACCACGGTCTTTAAGATTCCAATTTATCGCATACTTAGTGAAATCCGTGATGAGGATTATGTCCGGTTTCCTACTAAGTTAGGCGATGCGCAGAAGGGTTTTAATCCACGGTACCGAAGCACATTTCACCGGGAGCGCGGACACCGGATAGAGGATTGTTTGCCTCTGAAGCAACACTTAGAGGAGCTAGTCGCAGTCGGACACTTGGACCTTTACATTGATGGGGGTGTTAAAGCCGCGCATCCTGCTCCGGTAGATCCGTGTGGACCGGATGACTTGGAGGCACCCCCTCAGGGCATTGTTAATGTGATCCACGGTATTGTGGAACCGGCGCGTGTATGTGAACTCCGAGGTATAATCAAGAAAGCGGAGCACATGAGGGAAGTTTTGTCGGTCCAGCCCGCGATCAAAAGGGGCAAGACCGAAGAAAAAGACGTGATCAGTTTCTCCACAAGGGACCTAGAGTGCATTCAGACGCCGCACAACGATGCCTAAGTGGTCACACTCCGCGTCAAAGAATTCGATGTCAAGCGCATCTTGATCGATTAGGGAAGCTCGGTCGAGATCATGTATTACGACGCATTCAAACAGCTCAAGCTCCGGGATATAGACTTGGCTCTGGCAACTTCGCCACTGGTTGGTTTCAACTCACAACCTGAGTGGCCTTTGGGAAAGATTATTCTGCCGGTCAAAGCGGGATCCGTGGTCAAGCAAGTGGAGTTCTCGGTATTGCAAGTGCCGTCCACATACAACCTGATCCTTGGAAGGGGACGGCTTCACGCTATGTAGGCCATAGCATCGATTTACCACCAGGTGATGAGATTCCCTTTGACTATGGGGGCAATCGAGGAAGTTTGGGGCGATCAAGTCATGTCGAAGCAATGCTTCGTGGCAGTCAACGGGAGCCGAGCTGCAAAAGGCTTCGTCCAAATGATTGAGGGACCAGAAGACCGGGGAGTCCTTGACGATGTGGGCACCAAGGTTGAGGACAAGGCCGTTGAAGAATTGGTGGAAGTTCGGATTGACACAGAAAGTCCAAACAAGTTCTTCTTGCTCGGTTCAAGCCTTACCGTCCAAGAAAGGACCGATATGGTGGAATTCTTGATGGCAAACATCAAAGTCGTCGCATGGTGGCCTTACGACATGCTCGACATCGATCCGAGTTTCATTTGCCATCACCTGAATGTTATCCACGGTGCAAAGCCGGTCATTCAGAGAACTAGGAGATCGACGTTGCATCACGCCGAGGTAGTTGTGGAAGAGGTAAAGAACTTACTTGAGGCACGAGCTATTCAGAAAGTGCACTACCCTCGGTGGATTTCAAACACAGTTGTTGTACCCAAGAAGAATGGGAAGTGGCGAGTTTGTGTCGACTACAAGACCATCAACCGAGTTTACCCTAAAGACAGCTTTCCATTACCCAGAATAGACCAGCTTGTGGACTTAACGGCTGGACATAACAGGCTCAGTTTCTTGGATGCCTACCGCGGTTATCATCAGATTGCTATGCATGGCCTCGATCGCGAGATCACCTCCTTCACTACACCGAGGGGACTCTTTTGCTACCGAGTCATGCCTTTTGGTTTGAAGAACACCGGGGCAACTTTTCAAAGGATGGTGACCAAGATGTTCGCTCCTCTGCTAGGCCGGACAATGGAGGCTTATATAGATGATATGGTGATTAAGAGCCGGCATCAAGTAGACCACTTGTCCGACTTGGCCGAGATGTTTGCCATCCTCAAACAACACAAGCTACGCCTGAATGCGTCTTAGTGTGCCTTTGGCGTGGGATCCGAAATTTTTTTAGGTTTCCTAGTCACAAACCGAGGCATCGAAGCAGACCCCACACAGATCAGAGCCGTAAAAGAATTAAAGCAGCCTAGCTCGGCTAAAGACGTGCAGCATCTGGCCGGAATGGCCGCCGCGCTTAACTGATTTATAAGCCGGTCATCAGATCGCTGCCGCCCTTTCTTTCAAGCTCTGAAAACAAAGTTCTCATGGGATGAAGAATGTGACCGGGCTTTGGCTAAGCTCAAGGAGTATCTGTCTTCAGCACCCCTGTTGGTCACACCGAAACCCGGTAAAGAACTCTACCTTTATTTGGCCGTTTCTTAGCACGCAGTTAGTGCGGTGCTTGTCCGATCAGAAGGAATCAAGCACCTCCCCATCTTCTACGTCAGCAAAACCTTGCTACCGGCAGAGTCGAGATACTTGACGCTGGAAAAACTTACATTGGTATTGATGATGGCCTCTAAGAAGTTAGTGCACTATTTCCATGCTTATACCATCATCGTTTTGACTGAGTTCCCCCTCAAAGCTTTATTCGAATGGGCAGATTTCTCCGGTCGAATTCTTAAGTGGGCAGTCGAACTGAGACAGTTTGACGTCAAGTTTCAGCCACGCACTGCCATAAAAGCCCAGACATTGGCCGACTTCGTTGGTAAATTCTCACTTGGAACTTATCCGGTATGCCCGGTGGATATTGCCGCGGCAGATGAGGAGGTGAATGCAGGCTCGACCGAAATAACACAGCTTGGCGATGTTGGCGACGAGGACATTGCACGCCTCGCCAAAGAACCTTCAGCTAGTACGACACTTCCGCCCGGCGATACGTCGACGAAGTTGGGTATCACCGACCAACATGCTCTGTCCGGTGCCGCATCACCAAGGGGGGAGGAAGTGGAACCAATCAGCATTGAACCTGAAGTCGAACAGCCGAGCTACCGTGGTAACATCAATCTTCAGGCCTTCTAGGACCTTTCAGAATGTTAGAAGCTCTTTGCGGGGGAAATGTGAAAACTTTTTGTTGATGGGGCTTATAACCGCCACGGTGTCGGGCTGGGCATCGTTCTGATTTCGCCAGACGGACTGACCATCGAACACTCTATCACCCTTGGATTCCCTGCATCAAACAATGAGGCTGAGTACGAGGCATTTTTGGCCGGGCTTAAGAGCGCGCTTCAGATGCAAGCATCCGAGCTAATGGTTTACAGTGATTCCCAGCTTGTGATTAACCAAGTTTCTAGGGTTTATGAAGCAAAGGATGACAGAATGGTGAAGTACCAAGCTCTGGTCAGAGACCACATCAAGCGATTCCAGGCGATAAGGGTCCAACAGATTGGCCGTGAAGAAAACAGCCGAGCAGACAGAAGTACTCTGCACCGAGCTAGGTCCTTCTTGGATGGACCCAATTATCCTTTTTCTCAAAGAGCGGACCCTTCCAGCCGACAAGAAGGAAGCACATAAAGTCCGGGTGAAGTCAGAGCGGTTTTGGCTCTCTCCATCAGGCGCTTTATACAAGAAGTCTTTCACCGGTCCCTATTTAAAGTGTGTGCACCCAAGCAGCGTGGAAGCCTTCCTGTATGAAATTCACGAAGGCATCTGTGGCAGTCACATAGGGGGCAGATCTCTGGCCTTCCGGGCTATATCGCAAGGATATTGGTGGCCGTGCATGCAAGTAGACGCGCAAAAGTACGTTTGCAAATGTGAGAAGTGCCAAAAGTTTGCCACTAAATCCACCAGCCGGCCAAGGAACTTCTTCCCCTCACCAGCCCTTGGCCTTTTACGATGTGGGGGCTAGATATAGTGCGGCCACTCCCAACGACGCCAGGAAACCGGAAGTTCTTCATCGTGGCCACAGACTACTTTACCAAATGGGTTGAAGCTGAGCCTTTAGAGATAATCAAGGAGAAAAACGTCAAACGGTTTGTCTGGCAGAATGTGGTAACGCGGTTTGGCATCCCCAAAATTCTGATCTCGGATAACGGCACCCAATTTGACGGCCGTCTATTCAGAGGATTTTATGAAGACTTGAAGATTGAATTCTACAACTCTACCCCGGCTTACCCGCAGTCTAATGGTCAAGCCAAAGCATCAAACAAGACCATTCTTGATGGGTTGAAGAAAAAGCTTGAGAAATCCAAAGGCAAATGGGCCAGGAACTCCCAAGTGTCCTTTGGGCATACCAACGACCCCGCGCCGCTAACCGGGGAAACTCCTTTTGCCTTGGCATATGGCATGGAGGTTGTCATCCCTTTGGAAGTTGGTATGCCCACCCTCAGAAGTGAAAGTTTTGAGCCCGAGCTGAACGGCGAAGCCATTGCCCTAGAATTGGACCTAGTGGAAGAACGCCGAGAAAAGGCTCTCATCTATGTGGCCACCTACCAACAAGAGCTTTCAATAAATACAACAAAACGGTGCACCCCAAACCGTTCAAAGTAGGTGACTGATCTTGAGGAAGGTCATGGGCAATACCCTGGTGCAGGTGAAGGCAAACTAGGGGCAAACTGGAAAGGACCTACAAGATCACCGATCTGGGGGCAAGGAGCATACCACTTGGAGGACCTGAAGGGAAGAGGAATACCCCGGCCAATGGAATGCGGCCAACCTCAAACTGTACTATTTTTAGCTTTTGTTTTCTTTTTGTGCAAAGGAATTTTTTGCCTTACACTTCAGAATGTAATATTCTTTTTGTCAATATATAGAAGTGTCTCATCTTTGCCTTAGCATTCTGATTGTTGCTTTTTAACTTCGAGATTCTCAAGCGAGATGTTTACTCCGGTTGAATGAGTTGATGTTTTGCTCAACTTTGAGATTCTCAACCGAGATGTTTACTTCGGTTGAATGAGTTAACGTTTTACTCAACTTTGAGATTCTCAGCCGTGATGTTTACTCCGGTTGAATGAGTTGATGTTTTGCTCAACTTTGAGATTCTCAACCGAGATGTTTACTCCGGTTGAATGTGTTTATGTTTTGCTCAACTTTGAGATTACAACCGCGATGTTTTACTCCAATTGACTAGGTTGATTATTTATTCAACTTTCGTGAAGCTTTATTCC
Source organism: Camellia sinensis (assembly GCF_004153795.1). Lineage (NCBI taxonomy): Eukaryota > Viridiplantae > Streptophyta > Magnoliopsida > Ericales > Theaceae > Camellia > Camellia sinensis. Next base: position 894,966 of record NW_021028260.1, on the reverse strand, counting down.
GGCTGACTGAGTTGATGATTTGCTTAACTTTTATATTTAAACAGAGATATATTGTTCCGGTTAAAACAGTTGATGATTTACTCAACTTTATGCTTGAAACCGAGATGTCTTTTTTGGTTAAATAAGTTAAACAAGATGATTAGTTTTGCCAAGATATTTTGTTCGGCTGAAGTTATTTAGCTTGAAGACTGTGCAAACACTTAATGGAAATTGAACTTTTTCATTGATGTGCAAAATAACTACAAGAGGAGGGGCAGATAGCCCGGTTACATGTTCAGACACAAAAGAAAGAAGACAAGAGAAAACTAAGCTAGGGAGAAAGGTCAGTGAATTTATCCCCGCTTGCCTCCGGGTTGACTGTTGGTGTTTGGACACTGGTCTCCGTTTGGCCGGGCTGCACTTGGCGGTTCTCTTTCTCAGCATTTTTCTCGGTCTCTTCTTCGCCTTCTTCCTCGGCTTCAGCCTACAACGCGCTGAAGATGTCGTTGGCGTAGGGCACAAGGTAGCTCGGTAGGAAGGCAACTTAGAGTGAGGCGAACACGTCGGTTCCTGATCCCTAGCTGAGCTGTTCACAAGCAGGCTTCCATCCTGCCTTGAAGAATATGTCTTGGGTGGCGCGGACTTGCTTTGTGTAATTCTCCTCGGCCTCAAGGAAACCGGCGGTGTTGGCGGCCTTCAGCTCCTTTTTCGATGATTGTTTGAGCGCATCTAGCTCAGCTCGGAGCGCGTCTCTCTCTTTCTCTACAGATCCAAGCTGGCCGAGCAGCCTAGAGTTATCAAAGTTGGCCATCTACAGTGAAGCTTTTGCTCGCCCGAGCTCGGCTTAAAGACTTTCAACCTGGCTGGCAAAGTCGCTCGCCTTCTGTCGGAGTCGGTGAATGCGCTCCATGACCAAGTGCTTCTTTTGGATTGCCTGTAAGAAGAAAGTTTGATTAGAAATCGAGCAAACACTTGTGAAATTTGAATAAAAAGTTTGAGATTCTTACCCTGGTCATGGACTTGACTGAGGATTTCACCAACTGGGTGTCCGGCACATGGTCGCTGTCGACCACGTCGCTCGGTAGGAGGAGGGCTTTTCTAAGATCAAAAGCGAGGAGATGTTCCTTATCGCCTTTAACAGAAGCTGTCGCCGGGATCACTTTACCCCGGTGCTTGAGTTGGGGCCTCCACGGTGGAGTTGGGTCAACTATCACGGCAGGTTGCTTAGTGTTGAGCTCGATAACAAGCTCGGCTGAAGGGTCTGCACGTTGCCTCTTGCCAGCCCGGCGGGTGTCTTTACTGGATTGGCCGGCGACGGGAGACGCCAATATAACCACGATTCTGCTGGCTTGCTCGGCAGCAGGAGAGTGGGTTGTGACGCTCGGTATCTCGATAGAGGTGACGGTGATCAGGTTCTTGATGCGGCTTCTCTTGGCCATCTCTTCTGCTTCGGTCAGACAGATGAATGGAATGTTAGGAAATGCAGGATCTGGAGGCGGTGATGGAGCGCGGAGAAAGTTTGTGACCTTACTCCGGCATAGAGCTAAATACCTGTATGTAAGTGTGTAACCAAGGAGGTCGTGGCAGTCCCGATTGCGGTAACGAAGCACGGTCCTGATGGCTGCTTCGTTAAGATAGTGATAGTTAGTTTGCAAGGCGTCGATCGCTACAAAGAAAAGAAGAAAAATGTAAGTATAGAATAGTGAAGAAAGGCAATTGACCGAGCAAGTTAGCACGGCTTACATGTGGAACCGAAGTTCTTGTTAATGAACTAACCTGGTACGTCGGCTGTTTCATAGTTGTCGGACACCCAGAAGAAGTCGTCATCGTGCGAGTTCTTGTCCGGGGTGCCGGTCACTATCTTTTCTTTGCCCGGTCTAATCTTTAAGTAATAGACGAGGCCACCGCTGGTGTGCCCAAGGGTGTATCCAAGGGTGTATTGGCGGAGTATCTCAACTAAACCTAAGTTGGTTCCAAGCCGGTTGTTCAGCTCGTGGACCCCGTTGATTATTCGGTATGTGTTTATTGAGACTTGTGTGGGTGCTAGCCCGGTACGACGCAAGAATTCGGTCATCAATGGGTTGACCGGGAAGCAGAGGCCTCCTTCAAAGATGGATAGCATAGTGAAGGGGCATTGGTCTAATCTGCCCCAAGGGTTAATGTCTAAGGCGTCGAGCTCTAATTGAACGTCAGCCAGAATACCATACTCTTCCCGAAATGCGGCCAAGGCAGCCGGAGTGTCAACGAGGAAGCGGTAGCGCCCCATGTGTCGTCGGCTAGTTTAGCTTGGCTGAGATGGTTAGGCAGACTGGTGTTTGATGGCTGCTCGGTCTTTGAGAGCCACAGTATTTGGTCTGTGGTCCCCTTGGACTCTGCAGGAAAATGATGGCAAGTGTAAGTGGAAGTGCAGTCGTGCAAAACGAGCTTGACTTTAGCTCGGTCATGAAGAGTGCCAGACCACCTCGGTCGCAAAGGCAAACCGAGGAGCTCGGTCGCTCAAGCGGACCTGTTATTAGCCCCGGTCGAGCGGCCAAGTCCTCTGTTTACCTCGGTTTCTACTAAGGTTTTGGCAAACTTGTAAGTTGCTTAGTCTTAATGTTATTTGGGATCAAAAGAAGACCTGGAGCCCGGTCCGCTCCAAATCTTCATGTGTTCATGTGTTCATCACTGGGATTGAAGAACAACGAAGAGAATAGGGGCAAGTAAGGGTTTTTTGAGGGGTATATCGTAAAACCTATGGATTTTGTGCCCTAGAATGTGAAATACCAAGTGAAAATAGCAAAAAGGGGCCCGAAGGACTTACCAGTTAAGGGCAGAAGCTTCTCCTTCGGATACGAACTTAGGAATGGCAAGAAAGGAAGGGTGCTGAAGTTCTGGAACGTCGATAGCTTGAGGAAAGTCAGTAAGATTGAAAGGAAGTGAGATATGGCATGTTTATAGAGGTGAAAAGGCTGCCCAAATTTGAATGTGAAGGGACGTGATGGTTGGCTGCTCGAGGCCAATCCAGGCACGACACGTGTCCCTATTGATGGCGGCGTCAGTACTGAAGAAACGGGATGGCAAATCGACGCGTCAACTGGGCAAGTTTTGAAGACATGCATGTCAACTAGCCCGGCCATCGTCTTGCAAACTGAGGACCGACGAAGAGTTACCCCGGTCAGAACAGGTAATCCCAGTCACGCTTGCGCGGACGGAATTAAGGGGCAATTGAGAGGGAAATTTATGAGCTGGATTGGGCCGTGGTAATGACCGAGCAGATTATGGACCGAACATGTTGTGGGCCGTGGTAGCTTGGGCTTAGCCGGAGAGGGTTGTGCTCGGTCCTGTTTCCATGGTTCGCGCTTCCAGCCTGGCTGGAAAGGTCTTCGATTTACCAGCTCGACCAATTTTCAGCTCGGCTATATCGGAATGCAACCGAGCTCGGTCGTCGTTGAGCTCGGCGAGCGGAGCGCTCTAGCTTGTTGTGGAACACGGCCGTTGGCAGCTGAGATGATGCGGTCCGATTGTTGAGATCCCAGTAGTGTGGGCTAGCAGTTTGGTTAGGTGATGATCAGCTAGATTTGTGCTAACAGATGGGATAGCAGCACCACGTGTCAAGAGACTAATGGGAGTAGATTTGGGGCGCAGAAGGTATATAAGGGAGTCTGCGCCCCCCATGCCTAAATAGATGAACATTTGGTGAGATATACACTTACACTCAACTCTCTCCTCTCTATCTATCCCTGTGTGTGTGTGTGTGCTAATTTGATCGTCGGAGGGGTTTTCCGGCCACACACCACCGGGTAGCTCACCGCCGTTATGCTCGCAGGTTGATCGGACAGACATGAGTTTGAAAGAAAGGAGTACGGACTTGCCCGAATATTTGCTCCCCGTACACTTTTTATTCTTGAAACTTTTGATCCATGATTGTACTCATTCCTTATGCCTGTCTGTTTGGTTGCATTTTTGTTTTTGGATTTTTTTTTTGGGGTTTACGGAAACAAAAACAGTTAGAGTGTGTTTGGTAACGTTTACGTTTTCAGTTTATATTTACAAAAATTTTATAAAATGGTTTTTGTTTATTTTTAGAAAAATATAAACTACAAACGCGTTTGGTAATTGACAAAATGTTTAAAAAATTTTAAAAATATAAAAAAGAGTGAGAAATGACAAGTGGTGGCAAGTGGCGGTGGAAGACGGTGGTGAAAAGTGGAGTGTCAACGAGGAAGCGATAGCGCCCCATGTGTCGTCGACTAGTTTAGCTTGGCTGAGATGGTTAGGCAGACTGGTGTTTGATGGCTGCTCGGTCTTTGAGAGCCACAGTATTTGGTCTGTGGTCCCCTTGAACTCTGCAGGAAAAGGATGGCAAGTGTAAGCGGAAGCGCATTCGCGCAAAACGAGCTTGACTTTAGCTCGGTCATGAATAGTGCCAGACCACCTCGGTCGCAAAGGCAAGCCAAGGAGCTCGGTTGCTCAAGCGGACCTGTTGTTAGCCCGGTCGAGCGGCCAAGTCCTCTGTTTACCTCGGTTTCTACTAAGATTTTGGCAAACTTGTAAGTTGCTTAGTCTTAATGTTATTTGGGATCAAAAGAAGACCTGGAGCCCGGTCTGCTCCAAATCTTCATGTGTTCATGTGTTCATCACTGGGATTGAAGAACAACGAAGAGAATAGGGGCAAGTAAGGGTTTTTTGAGGGGTATATCCTAAAACCTATGGATTTTGTGCCCTAGAATGTGAAATACCAAGTGAAAATAGAAAAAAGGGTCCCGAAGGACTTACCAGTTAAGGGCAGAAGCTTCTCCTTCGGATACGAACTTAGGAATGGCAAGAAAGGAAGGGTACTGAAGTTCTGGAACGTCGATAGCTTGAGGAGAGTCAGTAAGATTGAAAGGAAGTGAGATATGGCATGTTTATACAGGTGAAAAGGCTGCCCAAATTTGAATGTGAAGGGACGTGATGG
>NW_021028260.1:875334-889998 GCF_004153795.1 Camellia sinensis | reverse complement strand
CTCAAAATGAAAACACATTTTTTATGTTTTCATTTTTTGGCCAAATTTATAAACTGAGACCATTGATTTATAAATCAAAAATTTTACCAAAGAAATTTTTATTTGAGTTTTTAAAATTTTTATAAATATAAACAGAAAATAAAAAATATAAATATTACCAAACGAGACCTAGTATTCAAAATACTCCGTTTTCATTTTTTATATGAAAACAGGTTTCGAAACATACCCATAGTTTTCATTTTTATGCTTGGTTGTGTGTTTGCTTTCATTTTCAAAAAACACAATATGGGAGTTTGGTTGTGTTTTTGTATTTTCATTTTCGTATTTAATTGTTAAGTTTGTGGAAATAAAAATAATGAATAGTTCCAAAATATTCGTAGTTTTTCATTTTTATACTAAAATAGTTTTCAAAATTTGAAAATAATCTCTTATTAGCGTTTCTTAAAAAGTGGATTGTTTTTCACGAATCAGGATCCTCTGCCGTGGGAGCTTGCAGTGATTCCTGCGGTGATATTCAAAACAACGTCGTTTTATTAAGGTTTTTTTTTTCTCCCTCCCACCTCTCTTTTTCTTTCTTTTCATCCATTACAATCTAAACCTGACAGACAAAACCGGAACAGAGAAAATGAGAGAGAGAAGCTGAAGAAATAGGGTCGGCAAGGCAAGTCGGCGGTGACGCAAGACAAAACGTTGGCGATGAGGCAAGGCGAGAGAGGAGGAACGCACATACCCTAGATCTAGAGTTTTCAAAGAGAGATCGGTGAAGAAAACACAACACAGAGCCATGGAAAGCTTCATTGCCTGATTTGGGTTGTTTCATGATATATTAGAACTTGGAAACAATATAATTTTGGTGGTTGTCAAATTTGTGACTCAACTCACCCGGTTTCTTCGCCCCTCTGGTGAATTGCTAAATTCTATTGGGTCTTTTTTTTTTTTTTTTTTAGGAATCACAACGCGGCATAGAACGCGTTACCACTTTGACCCGAGTAAATCGACACTCGGGGCCCACCTAAAAAATAGACCAAACTTGAGGAAAAAATAACCATTTCCAACATTCTTTACAACACAGGGCCATGAACATAGATCTGCTACTTGTATTGTGCCTATTTAATTTCAATGAACCTATTTGTTTTAAAATTTTAGACTTTTATGATAATAATAAGCCTATACAAATCAAATTTAGAGATGATTGTTTAACTGGGAAGCTTCTTCATTTATGAACAATATACTTTAAGTTTTGGGTTTCTTGCCAACACTTTATCCCTATATTCCTGTGAATGTGTGAATCTTTGTATGTGTTGTCGGTGTATTGCATCGGTGATGAAAAGATGAGAAATAGGGGCTTAGTTAACACAAAGATTTGGGATGGAGGTGGAGGTGGGTTGCGGAGTCGAGATGGTGGGTGTAGGGAGGGAGGGGTTGGTAAATGGTTTGGGATGGCGAGCTCGCCGGAAAGGGAGTGACGGCCATATTTCTGTCCTTTCTTCTCTCAATTTCTTTCTTTTCTTCTCTTTCTTTTTTTTTGATTTTTTTTTTTTTGAAAAGTAAAAAAAAAAAATTTGAGGAAGAACAGTTGGAACCATGCAGACGATCCGCACTCGTTTTCCACAACCCCCCGTACTTGTTTGGTTGTGTTTTTATTTTCTATTTCTTATTTCATTTTGTCCGAGAACTTGTTTGGCAAACTATTTTTCAAAACTATTTTTGAGAAGAAAAAAAAAATAAAAAATTTATCCATCTGGTAGAAACATCAAAAAGTTGATCATTAATTTTCAAAGATTTTTTTACACAAATGAAAACGATGAGCGTTTCAAACTTTTCATTTTTTTCTCAAAAACACAAAAACAAAAATGAACACACCAAAAAAACAAAAAAGTATAACCAAAAATATAACCAAACTCCCACATTATGTTTTCTGAAAACGAAAACAAAAACACAACCAAAGCACAAATTAACTATCAGTAAATGTGCCTATTTTGTGTGTCATATAGAGCACCAGACACATCAAGAATAAGGAGTAAAATGCTGTATGCAAGCTCCAAAGACGAATTCAAGAGAGAACTAGATGGGATTCAAGTCGAATTGCAGGCAACCGATCCAAGCGAAATGAACTTCGACATCATCAAAGCTCGTGCTCTCTGAATTCTCCAACTATCCTCAGTGTCGCTAACTCTTTTTGCTAGCACAATATTTTGCTTGAATGATTTTTTTTATTAAATTTTACTGAATGGAATGTGACGGTTCATTTTATATTCCTATGTTGTATTGATGTTTCTTCGTTTCGTTGCATTTCATCAATATACCAAGAAAATGTATTTGCCTTCACATTTTAGTCTTTCAATTTAGAATGTGTACTTTTTTTACCATGTTAGGAGATTGTGGCTTTGTATTTAAAATTTTATGTTGTTACTATCATAATTTTCTCTGTTCAATTCATTTCCAGGAAAAGTTTCTCAGTTTCTCTATCATTTCATGAATTGAATAGGTCATGACCAGTGAAGATTTTCCAGTCATTCTTGAATTGGAGAGTTTGTTTAGGAACTAACAATTTGCTTGTTTTGATAGAAAAAAAAAAAAGAAGAATTGGCATTGAAAAATAAAAATTAACAGAAAACTAGCTTATTTGGGCAAAACTCAATTTCATTTTTTAAAAGGTGTTAGGTTTAGTTTCGGAAATTTGTTTTCTCAAATATTTTTGAAAAAATATATAAATTACTTTGACAAATATAAACACTAAAAAAATAATTTTGAATTTTCTGAAAATGATTTCCATTCCAAAAAATAGAAATCATATGGAAATTATGAGTATTTCTTTTACCAAATTAGATTTTACTTTAAAAATATCAGAAATAATTTTAAAAAACTAAATCAAACAAGACAAGTATAGAAATTTACTGTCCATGTCAACAACATAAAAGGCCTCAAGATTGGGGGAAGGAAAGAATAACTTTTATGACTACACTAAGCCTAAAAAATTAAAGATGGCTCAATCATAAGACAACATAGCATTTTTGCCTTCAAAAAAAGAGAAATTTCTTATCAAAAGGCCTCAATTGTAAAGGCTTTGGATCCTATGGTCTCATTTTGATATCTAACTCGAAATCTCAAAAAATCTTGAACCACTATTATATACAAGTCCTACGAATATAAAGCGCCAAATGAAGCCAATGAAAGTTAAACATCCAATTACAAATTATTAGAACATATATCAAAGAGGCATGGTTGTTTATTGCTTCACATTTTGTTTGCCCCAATACTCATTTTCCCACCTCTCAACTTGTTTTGTTTTCATAAATTTTCCATCAAGAAAAGCTTTAAGTGCTTGGGGATCATAGGGTGGAGGCAAAGTGCAAGGAATTGTGTCACTAGGAGCCTCCTCCAACGAATCCAACATGAATTTCTTCCAAACTCCGTCAGCAGGGCACGCCATGACCTCCGGACAGAGCTCAATTGCTTTCGGAGGTATGGTTGGTTTGAACTTCAAAAGCTTTGCATATTCATTCAACAAATGAAACATGTAGTCATACACATAATCCATCTTTATATCCTCTTGAACGTAGTGGCTTGATGCCTCTCCAATGGCTTTTGCCTAGTAAATATATGCATGGAGTTCAACATTCATTGAAAAATTTTATGAGTAATTCTAAATACTCAAAATATATACATATATATATATATACATTTCAAAAATTATAAAAAATATCTAATGGGCGTGACTTATAATACACGTGGTATGTCTTTTTTAGTAATAAGGAGACACATGACCACTGTCTCTTATTTTTCAAATAAGATGATCATATATCTCTTTATTATTAAGTAGACACTCAGTCACGTGATAAGTCAAACCTACTAGATTACTTTTTCAAAAATCAATAAAAAAAATTCACATCAGACAATGGCAACACAAAGTATTACAAAAAAAAAAAAAAAAAAAAAAAAAAAAAAAAAAAGAGGTAAAATTTGTAAATATTTAAAATTACTCTTGAGGAATATAAAAATAAATAAAAGTGAAACTCGTTGTTTGATGTGAATTTTTTCTTAATGATTTTTTTTTTTTTTTGGGTGTCCAAAATTACTACTTAATTAATTTTTATACAAAATCCTTCACTAAAATAATTTGCCAATGACATTTTTATAATTAAAAATCATTTTCATAAGTACTTGTTTTTGAATGAAAAATCATATTCAACCGTATCATTCTGTATAAAATAATTTTTATATTTTTATTTTATTTTATTTAACATTTCTCATACTATGTGATCAGTGATTTGTATAGAAATTTTTACCTATGATCAGTGATTTGTATAGAGATTTTTACCTTTGAAGTGTGATTGTTGCCCCATTCAACAGCAAACTTGAGGGATTTGCACTTGTTATTGTCCCTAATGGGCCAATAGTGCTTTTGGGGTACCATGCCTCTTACAAAGAAGTCATGATAATGTGGTGTCACATACAATGTTGGTGAGTTGCATGCTAATATGTATTTTTCACTCACTGACCATGCCCATCCTTCTATATATATTTTGTATCTATCATAAAATCAAGACAAACAAAAATTCAAACATTAATTAAGAGAAAGATTAAAATAATAGTAACAGTCTTAAAATATAGAATTATACACAAAATACATAAATGGATAAATATTTGTTGGTAAGGTTCACTTTTGGAAGGAGACTGCAATGGTCCAGTTGGCTTTCTATAGGCTCACCTCATGTCCATCTCGATGATTTGAAACATGCATCTTGTTGATCTTGTCAAGTAAAGCATTCAAGTAAAAAGTCAAATTGATTGGACAACAGTGATCACATAATCACATAACGTTCATTTTTTCAAAAGAAATGTGACTCAACAATTTGTCTAATGATGTCTAATCAAGTTAATTTTTAATATGAATAATCTGTTCAGTGAACTTATAAGATGAATGGTTTAAATCACCAAGATAGCTTAAGGTGAGCCCACAAAGTGCCAACGGAACTTTTCTAATCTGATAAAGGACAAGCAAGAAGCCAAATCTTTTCAAAAAAAAAATCCTATCCATCAATATGGAATTTTTATGTCTGATTTTGTATTTAGTTTCTATATCCTATACTTATTGTTGAAAAAAGGGACATCTTAGAGAGTTAAATAATCTAAAAATTTACCTGTGGGTACACTGATCTTCTAGATTTGATTGCTTGTACCCTTCTTTGAATTCCTTCAACCAATCCTGAAATTTTAAATTGCAAAAAAGTCCAAGTCTAATACATATTATGATCTTATTATAATGCAAATTTGTGTCACTCTCCTACTTCAACTGTAATAGAAACTAACATTAACTCATTTAAACTGAAGTTTAACACAATATTTTGGATTATTTGCAAAGCATTTTAGAAGAAACATATTTTGGAAATGTGAATCCTAATAAGTATTGAACAGTAATTAATCGATTGTAGAGTAAAGATTTTTTTAAGTATTTCACAATATTTGTATTGTAATTCCTTCAAATCTGAGTGAAACCTTAGCAATCAGGATATAAGCCTATTTTGGAGTGAACATAAACATTAAATGTTACGTTTAACTTTTAAATTTATTAAGAAAATAAAAAGAAAAGAGAAGAGGTATGCAGTAAAAAACAAAGTGGGAGAAGTTTTTTTTTTCCTATCTTTTGATTAGGTTAGAAAAATGAAAAGATTTTTTTTTAAAAGAAAAAAAAAAAAAAAGAAGCATGAATAGGTAATTAAGAGCATGAATTTAATTACCTGGATGTACAAGAGAGTGTCCCAATTGTGTTGATCTGAAACATTGCAACTCAAAAGGTCCTTTCTGGTACCAGCCACATGTGGGTTCCCTTTCCAATAAGCTAAGGGCACCCTGTCCTCCCACTTTACTCTCTTGTTGCCTTCTTTTATGTCCTCCAACAAATGTTTCCATGGCCTTATATTTGTCTCAGCCCTGCCCCCAAAAAATTAAAAATTAATAAATAAATAAATAAACTTTCCCTTAAACCAATGGTCTTAGTTTTATTTCTAACAATATTACGAACTCAAAAAAAAAAATAGAAAAAAGTGTTTATAATACAAGAAGTTATATGAGGTTTTGAAAATGACAAATTTATAAGAAAAATAATAACAAAATGATTATTAAATAGATATACGACCAAACTAAAATTCCTGACTCACCAATTAAATTTTTTAAGAATATTGTTACATAGTATTCTTTCCAAACAGACCAATGATAACATTAACATAGCAATGCCACAAACACATTTTCATCTTGGACTTTTGTAAAACCCACATAGAGTCCCGTTTGGATCCCACAAAATCAAGGGTCAATATATGTTCATGGCATTTCCACGAGTGACTAAATAATTTTTGTCCAAAACTTTTGTACCAGTGAGTTACCTAAACCAATGAGAGAAGAGATAGGTGAACAAAGAATGTTTAGAATAAAGAAATCAATTTTTTGATCGGACGCAAATATTTTTGTTCATAGAATCGATCACAGAAGGAGACCCACAAAAAAATAAAATTTGGTAAGATTACGTTTAATTTGTGATCAATTTTTATGTTCTAAACATTTTAATCAATGAGAGGAAAGAGATGGATATTTACCAGCCCCAAAACGACCAATCAGGAAACACAATATCCAAACTCCCTCCGTCAGAACAATACCGAAACAATGGCGGTGGGCCCGCATTAGGCCCCTTATAGTCCCTTGATCTGATGACCGGTCGATCATCACAGTCAAACATCATCTCCAAATCAGGCAATCTTCCAGGGTACAACCGAAGCAACTGTGCGATCCCCCACACTGTAAATAAATCTCTGGTCTGAATCGACTTCCTATGCTTCTCCACGTACGCCTTACCGTCTACGATTATTAATCTGAAGTGGGCGGGTCTACGTGCACCCTCAAGCATTTCTCTTGTGATTCCACTCTCTTTCCAGGGCCGTAGATCTTCGTGGATCCAACGGAAGTAATCGGGGCAGGTTTGGTTTGATGGACGGTTGAGATTGGTGGGTTTGTGTACGGATGGGTAGTTTGTTGGGCATGTTTGCGTCCGGTTCCATGCTGTGCAGTTTAGTGGGTAACGAGGATGAGGTGTTTTTTTTGGTGTTTTTAAATGTTGTTTTATGTTTTTTGAAGAAAGGCTTGAAAATATAGACTGCAAAAAAAATAAAATAATTATGATATTAATTAGTGATCCAATGGTAGAGAAAGCTAGCTAGTACCTGTATATCATCAACATGAAAATAATTATGCATGATTTTAATATGCTACTAATTTTGTGATTTAAATATATGAGTGTCTTTTGAGAAGTGTTTTTTTAACCTTTTTTAGTTCGGATTATTTTAGTTTTTAATAATTTTCAATATATATATATATATCAAATTCATTTATTTTTTAGTTTTGTCTCAACTAAACAATCCTAAATAAACAAAAATAGGCTAATTTTGCAACATTTTTATTTTAAAATTTTGATTTATTTTCTTATCCATTTAACTTTTTTTATAAAATTGATTCAATTTTTTTATAAAACAAAATTAAATCTTTTAGTCAAGAAAGACCTACAATTATTTTTTTTTAAATGATTCAAAGTTTGAAAAATATTAAAAAAACAAGTTGACTATTTAGTTCTATAACAAAAATAATTTGTTAATTCTGTCATCATTCTAGAACACCACCAGCCAAAAACAAAACAAAAGGACAATAATAAAAAATATATAGGAAAAACAACATTTCAAGGAAGAAAATTAAAAATATTTACAAATAGTAATTAAAGAATTCAAGTCTGGATTGTACACCTCCAATCCAGGCAAGGTGGCTGACCCTGTGTGCCTAAATGATTCATAGGAATACAAGTTTTTATTGTGTTTGGAAACATTGCACCCACAAAATCAACTTCATTTAGACTATTGTGTCTAATTCTACTATCAAATTATCTGTAGTTAGAATTTTTCTTGAGAATTTGGTTATTTAAATTAGTAGAGCTAGTGGATGCCTAAATTGGGCACCAACTCTAATTATTTGACCTAGGAGTTCAAACTCCCTTTCAACTTTGAGAACCAAAATTAAAATATTGACAAAGCGTGTGTATAAAAAAGTTTTGCAAAGTTAAATACAAATATGAGATAAAAGATGAACTCCACGTGTAAATTCCAATTATGTGGGTTTCACACTTTTATCTCATTTTGTGAAAATATTTTGTATTCTTAGAATAATTGTTAAATTTAACCCACATTTTCATAGTTTTTCTTTTATGTTTTGTCCTGAAGAGATTAATTATAAATATGAGACAATTACATTAACAAAATTAATTTGATTTAGATTGGAAAAAGACCAACTTTAGCCTCTCCCTTACTGGATTTGCTTTTAACATCTTGTAGGATTATATTTTTATTGGGAGATTTGGAAAAGAAAAGAGAAAATGTATGTAAAACTAATTGAAATATAGGTATATTTTATTAATATTTCACTTACCTTTTTCTTTTCTCTTTTCAAATTCCTTTTCAAATTTTCAAACTAAACACAACGTTAAACCATTTAATATTTAGGGTTAAGATTTGGAACTAAAGAAAGAATAAATGCAAGAAACAATGCCCTAAAATGGAGGTAAGGATTAATGATTATGATATTAGTTAGGAAGAATGCTCTATGCATCAATTGATATATCAATTAGTGTATTAACAGATGAAGTAACATAAATTTAGAGGTTTTGAATATTTGTAATTTATATAATTGGGTGGGGTCAATAATAATATCATAACATATGTTGATACATTAGTTAGTATACTAATTAGTGTATGTAGTACCACCGGTTAGTTAGTGATCCAATGATACATAGAGCCAAGCTAGTACTTATAAATAATGTTATATGCACCAATTGATATATCAATTAATATACTGACCGATGATGTGATATAATTTTAAAAATTTTAGATATTTGTAATTTGTATAATATGTGAGGTCATAATTTTAAAGTAATAATGTCATAATATATGTTGATACACTAATTAGTATACCAATTGAAATATGTAGCACTACCAAGTACTTATATATCAACATGGAAATAATTAGGAACATTTTCCAATATATTTTACTTTTTCATGAATTGCTTTTGACCTTATTAATAGATGAATCAACCCTCTCAGCATAATTTTGACATGGTTCAATAAAAATTTATGGAAAAAAAGAAGATTTATTTGATATTTTGTATATTTTTAATATAATAAAAAATTGTGTGTATTTTAATATGATAGCTGATAAAAAAAAAAAAATTATGCTCTAGTAAAGAAAAGAGGAAAATAATACAGTTATGTTGACTTTGACTTTCGAGTTAAGAGTTTCATTTACTCATCCGATAGATTTGGGTAAATAAAAAACCTTCTATTTAAAGTAAATTACACCAAATCTTTTTAAATTATGCCCCGTTTGCACTTTATTATTCAAAGTTAACCTCATCAAAATATAATTTTATTACACTTTACATTTTTATTAAAATTTTGTTAAAAATTTAAAAAAAATCACGTCATTCATGAAACACATAAAATAATATCTTTATCTGTTGATTTTATTTGCAGTTTGCCTTTATTTGGATGGTAAGGTGCAATTAACACAAATTGTTTTTTGGGTGAATAATTAACCCAAATTGTTTACACAAGGCATAGACAAAAATTTCATAGTTCTATAATTTGATTAATTAAATTAGTAGCAAAAATCAACGTCGTTGCTTGTTGCCTAAATTGCGTACAAGTCTAACATGTACTTTTATTTATTAATTATTTATTTATTTGTCCTAAGACCTCGAACTCGCATTCTTAGACTTTAAAACCTAAATTAAAACGTAAACCATAATATTAAAGTAATTCTTGGGCCACACAATGATCCATTAAATGTTAAATTAATTTTCGGGATCTCCCATTAATCTAATATTAAATGTAAGAGTAACGCTAGAGCAAAAATGCTAGACACTTCAAAAATTCTACCAAATGTCTTGCATGGGTGTGGTTCCACATTTGGTAGAAATTTTAGTAAAATTTTTAAAATCTCTAACATTTTTTTGTCTCACTTGCATAGTCTTCTAATCAAACTATGTTTTCACATTTTTCTTTCATATTTTTCTGTGTGATCAATTGCTTTTGGTTTTTAAATCCATCCAATTTAATTGACCTAAAAAGTAACATATTTGTAAAAAAATTAAAATAAAATTTCACTTAATATTAAAAATTAATATTTAAAATAGTATACTTTCATATTTTTTTTGTATTTAGGGAAAAAAATTATTCAAAAATACTTTAATTTTTAAGTATATTTAAATTAAGTATATCTAAAAAGTTAAAAAAACAATTAAAATATAGTTACAAAAATTACTAAAAACGAATAATATGAAAAACAAAAAAATGAAAAATAATTTTAAAAACTAAACCAAAATGAGATTATAAAGTTATGAAATCAACAAAAAAACTATACAACAATGATTCATCCCCCCTTTTTCTCCCACCCCCTTTGACCCCCTCTCTCTCTCATTGGTTACATTTTCTTTTTCTTTTTCTTTTTTTTCCTGCTCCTTCAATCACCACCCGCCACGTGGCAAAGGGGGTGAGGGGGTGACCCCCAAAAGGGGGTCCCAAGCATTATTCAAAAACATATTATGGGTGTTTGGAAAGTTGCTATTTTAGTAGACTAAAATTTTTATAATTGGAAACATAGATTTTTTTGTAGTTTTTTTTTTTTTTTTGATAACCGAGTGTCTGGGCCAGCACCCTTTTGAAGTGTCGCACCTCGACTAATCTCGGGGCCTTGAGCTTATCGACCGGACAAAGACGCAGTGGCCCGTCAATAGCCAGCTGAGGGTGAGATTCGAACCTCAGACCTAGTGAGGAGCATACTCCTAGGTCCCTGGTCCCTTGTCCTCAACCAACTGGCCTACCCTTACGGGTTAGATTTTTTTGTAGTTAGATGTAATGTTTGTGAAGGAAAAAGTGAAATAATTATGAATTTAATGTAATATTTTGTCTTATAGCTATTTTAACATATTTTGTCTATTTGCGAATTTTAGCCCAAAAAAAAGGCTAAAATTCAACTTGCCAAGGTGTTTTGTGTTTTTCATTTTTTTTTTTTTTTTGGGTAATCTTCTACAAACATTGGTTAATTAGCAAGACCCATACGTCAAAAGCTTGCTTGCCAACATCATGTCTTTGCCATTTTTTTAAAAGAAGAAAAAAAAATTTAATTTGATTGAGATTGCAGCCTTTATGTTGTGTTTGATTGAGGGATTTGAGGAGGGATTTGGAAAGGGAAATGGAAAAGGTAGGTGAAATATGAATAAAACATGCCTAAATTTCACATAGTTTCACACACCTTTTCCCTTTCTCTTTCCAAATCCCTCCCCAAATCCTCCAACAAAACACACCATTAGAGACTCTCCTTTTTGGATTTGCTTTCAACATCTTGTAAGATTATACATCTAAACAATACAAAGACTTATGCATTTATTATTTAGGGTTAAGATTTGGAATTAAAAGAAAGAACAAATACAAGAAACAAAGCCCTAAAATGCATGAGATGATCATCATATAACACAACAATAAGCCTACGGACACAGAATCAACTAAGAAAAACAGTTTTTTTAATGACAAACTTCACCATCTGTGACATATGTATATGGTATAAGTAAAATTGTATTTTTAATGGCAGATTCTAGTGATTCTGTATCTCTAAGCTTATTGTTAAGAGAGAAAGACTTACGTGGTCAAACCAGCTGACGAAAACGAAGGCGGCGAAGAGGAGGGAGATGAAGACACAAAGCGCGGCCGGAGACGTGGTGACTCTCTTCTTGAACGACCGTGCTCCGACACCGCCGAGGTTGGATTGTCTGCCGCCGAACCCACAGAGTTGCCGTAAGACCGCTGTGTTGGCAAATTTTTCACTGTTCTTTTTCATGGTTTTTGGGAGACTTTTGTCTGCAAAAATATAGAATTTATGATGAAGATGATGATAACGATTAGCTGATCAACTATGCTCTCTCTCTCTCTCTCTCAGGAATATCATTGACAACAACAAAATATGAGAGAGAGAGAGAGAGAGAGAGAACAAGTGGGTATAGTTTCTCTCTGTTCTGGGGCGTGAGTTTTGAAGTTGAAACTGATGGGAAAACAAGGAAATTAAGAGGGGTGTGTAGTTTCCTCGTTTGTAGATGTTTTAATTCACGTTTTGAGGACTCTCAAATCTCATTCTTTGGATCTCGAATTCTAATTCAGTTTACAGATAAATTAATTATAGAATCCAACATAATCTTATTATATTGATGTGAGATTCATCTCATGCAAATGAGTTATATCTCGTTCCATTTCTATGTTACTAGACTTTTTTATCCTGATTGAATTTTGGTATTGAGTGTTCTAATGCTAATTTTCAACAACAATTAAATAATTATATATTTTTTTATACAATTAATACTCTATTCTAATGATACGATCGATTTATTTTATAATCTATCATTTATATAAAAAAATTATACTAATCTAATAATTATAGTAAAAAATT
The DNA here is from genome assembly GCF_004153795.1 of Camellia sinensis. NCBI lineage: Eukaryota > Viridiplantae > Streptophyta > Magnoliopsida > Ericales > Theaceae > Camellia > Camellia sinensis. The sequence goes on along the minus strand of NW_021028260.1, from coordinate 877,470 downwards.
TATCATATTTGTCTTTAAAAAATGAGTTACAAGTACGATTTTAAAAATAAACAATCAATTTTTGTAAAGATAAACACCATAAAATCGTACTCTAAGTTTTGAAATTTAACTAATTAAATTATTATCACAGTAAAAACCATGGTGCACTCGTGGGTCTAAACAGGACAAGTCAGTCCTATCAGAAAATTAGAGAGAAGCCTTCTTTTATGAAACTGCGTGCTATAGGGTTCATTTGGAATGAAGGTTGGCTTTTTGATTTTTTAATTATTTTAATTTGAGGCTAAAACGTCTCGTTTAGAATAAATTTTTTAGTTTTTTTAACTTTTATGAGAGAAAAAATAAAATGATTATAGGTTGAATATGATGTTTTGTAGTATTGAGTTAAAAAATCTATTTTATCTTTTTGTGACTAAAATAACTAAAAAGTCAAAAAAAACCTTACATGTCAAACGAAGGCATAATGAATTTGCAACTATTAATGGTTTCTTAGTGGTTTGTTGGCTAATACTCCATTAGCATTATTAAAATAAATAAATAATAAACCAATGTGACAAGCTGTTTAACATGAATGACCCTCTGCTCATCAAAAATATAATAATAAGAAGAAGAATGACACTTTGAAAAAAAAAACAAAAAAAAAAATGAAGTCAAATTTAACTCTCTTTTTTGTCATTAAAAATGACTAAAATTGAAGAAAAATCAAAAAATAAAAATAAAACTGATGAAAAAACAATTCCCAAACTCCATTTTGTGTTGATAAGTAACTGGTAATGCCTAAAATATTATACACTATATAAACGTAAACTTTAGAGTTTAGAGGTTGCCAACTGACCAAGTATAAAACCCTCTTAATTGGTGTATTAAAAGACTTGTGTTAATAAGGTCTTGTTTTCGCAACATAAATTTTTTTTATTAAAAAATTTAAAAATTAAAAAAATAAAAATAAAAATAAAATGTCACTAAAAAAGCTTTAAAATCATTAAAAAAATACAAATCATCCAACAGTCACTTTTTTTTTATACACCTAAATAAAAAATCATTCTCAAATATATTAATTTTTTCATCTCATAAAAAAAAATTAAAAATTAAGAAAAATTACAACCAAAAAAAAAAAAAACCCAAAATCTAAGTCATATAACAAATTAAAGTTTTTAATTTTATTAAATCATTTACATATTTTTGCTAAGTAAAATCAATGAAAAAATAGTATTTTATTGATTAAACTCATGAAAAAAATGTATTTTAGATATTTTATGTATACTTACATTGAGTTTAATGACTAAAAGATTCTATTTCCATCTGTTTTATTTAACGAAAATAGACTAATAATTTAGATTGAAAATAAATCAAAATTTTCATATTTAAATTGACAAAATTAAAAATTTACTTTGCTACAAAGCTTAAACTCTGAATTTTTTTTTATAATTGTCTCAAAAATTTACTAAAAAAATCAATTCTGAAACGAGGCATGCCACAAGAATTTAGGTGGGCTGTTGCAGGCAGGAGAAGGCCGACCAAAAAAGTTTTATTAATTAGAGCAAATTACACTCTAGTTTCTATAATTTGTAGCTTATGTCAATAGTAGCTGTTTGGAGTTTTTTTCATACTTTTTTTAAAAACTTTTTTAAGAGTTATGAGTGAAAAAATTAGTATGATATTTAATTTTTTTAATATATGACAAATAATTTTAGTGATTTTTTTATTTTTTTTAGCCAAAATTAGCTATTTTACAGTTTAAATTAGAGGTGGTCATGGATCAAATTGCCCACCCTACCTAATTTGATATTTTTAAAACTTGAGAAAAATATATAACTCATAGAACTGGATTAAAATTTTAAACTCATTTAATTGTGAGAGCCATGGTCATATGTATATTATATAATCACACTTGCGTTGACTTCTTTTTGGTCCGCACTATCATTTGTGGTCCTCCTGCCTAATTTCAAAACCATCATATCACTAAATTATCGTCTCGTAACACTTACGTTTTCAATTTTCTATTTATATTTATAAAAATTTAAAATTCAAATAAAAATTTATTTGATAAAATTTTTGATTTATAAATCAGTGGTCTCAGTTTATAAATTTGGCCAAAAAATGAAAACACAAAAAATGTGTTTCCGTTTTGAGTTTTGA
>NW_021028260.1:855559-875284 GCF_004153795.1 Camellia sinensis | reverse complement strand
ATTTCATCCATGAAAGCTTTTAAATTGATTAGAAAGGGGTGTAAAGGGTATCTATGTTCTGTATTGACTATACCTACTGATGATAAAACTGATATGAACAGTATTCCTATAGTCAGAGAATTCCCAGATGTTTTTCCAATGATCTGCCAGAGGATTTGATTGAAAGGGAGATTGAGTTCACCATTGATGTGATTCCAGGTACACAGCCAGTATCTAAAGCTCCTTACAGGATGACACCGAACCCGCCGCCACTACCACCACCACCCACTCGCTACCACTCACCACCCGCCACCATCACCCACCCACTCACCCACCCACTACCACTACCACCCACCCGCCACTACTCCACCACCACCAGCTACCCACCATCCACCGTCACCACTTTCCACCTCCGTCTTCCGCCGCCACTTGCCACCACTTGCCATTTCTCACTCTTTTTTATATTTTTAAATTTTTTAAAATATTTTGTCAATTACCAAACGTGTTTGTAGTTTATGTTTTTCTAAAAATAAACAAAAACCAGTTTATAAATTTTTTGTAAATATAAACTGAAAACGTAAACGTTACCAAACACACCCTAAACTTTTTTTTTTTTTTTAATACTATGTTTGGTTGAGAAATTTGAGAATGAATTTTTTTTAAAAAAAAATAATAGGTGAAATGTGAATATAATATACTTATATTTCATTTAATTTTACACATCTTTTCTCTTTCTATTTTTAAATCTCTTTCTAAATCTCTTAACTAAACACAGTATAAAGCAATCCGCCAATTGTTTGACTTTTTATCCACATGGCTGTAATTTATAATTTAAAATAAGCAACCAAAAAAATGGGCCAATTATGGAGCAATTGGTTTAAATCTTGAGGTTCACTACATTTATATTTAAATTTTATAAGATTAGTATTAAGTGTCAATTTGTAAAGAATGTATAATAATTTAACAGTAATGTTTGATAGCCTGAAAATTCATGACTTGAATGTGTCAAAATAATGTCGTTTTAAGAATAAAATGACGTCATTTTGATACATTTTATCCATTTAAGTCACATAAATTTATATTACCAAACATTTTTTATACAACTTTTTTAATAAGTGCGTTGGAGATACATGTTCACAAAACCCAATAGGTAAAACTCATCGTCAAATTAAAAATTATTACGGGACTCAATCATAAATTTGGAGGTCATAGTTTTCAAGTGACACTAATGACTTCTTGACTCACTCGATACATGAAACTTGTGCCTCATTGGAGAGGAGTAACTTGGACACATTCAACCGATTCAAGTCCAATCTGCAAAATTTTGAGTTTAAACAGTATTATTTTAAATTTAATTAAAAAATTTCAAATCTAAATTAAATTTGAATAGGACTAGAGCAGGGCTAATACCCAAGCCACCCGACCTATCCAAAATCTATTTTTACTATATATAAATTATTATTCAGATTACATCATACTGCAATTGTAATATTCTACTACTTGGTACACTAAAACTAATTTTTTTTATTATATTTCATGTGTTATAATTTCTTTTAGAGATATTTTTCTTTTTTATTTTTAAAAAGTGCAACACATTAATTTAATACAAATGAAGATAATTTTTTTATGATTAAACTTGATTATCCCAGCCTAACTCGAATTTTTTTGGAGATAAACTCAACTCTGAACAAACAAGTTCTAGCAAAGGTCATAATCAGGTTAAGGCTTGGATAGGGCAGAATCTAGATAGACACTCCGCTTAATCATAGTCGTCAAGTTGCATCTTTATAACCTTGTTTAGAAAGTTGACTATTTTACTGTTTAACTATTTTAATAGGTTAAAATTTTTGTGTTTAAGAAGATAGTTAATTTTTTTTTTGTGGTTGGATGTGATATTTGTGAGAGAAAAAATAAAATGATTATGGATTTGATGTAATATTTTATATTATTGACTATTTTAACTTATTTTTTCTTTTTGTAAATTTTAGTCTAAAAAGTCAAATTTTAGCCTTTGCCAAACAATATGAAATTTATCCACCAAGGAAGGGTCGAGCTAATGTCATTAAAAAAAAAATTTAAAATTAAAAGATCTCTTCTTATTTACAAAATCTCACCCATATCTTCTTTCCCAAGTTCTTTAAAAACATAGCAATTAACAAGAAAGTCGATCAATGAGGATGTGATTTAACCAAGCCTAGCTCAATTTATTTGGCAAGAACTTTTATATCTCACTAGAAAATTGTGATTAAATCTCTTCATCTACGTGTATGTCTTATTTTTTGTACACATTTATTGAGATTTTATCTCATTTTAATAATTTTTTTGTACTAATTATAAATTTTATTTGATACTGTAATTCATTGTAAGATCTTTATTAATTAAATAAATAAATAAATGATGCCGTGATTGATGTTGAAGATCACATGATCGACCATGTTGATTGATGGTGGTACCGTCTATTTGTCCTTTTTTACTTTTTCTTTTTCTTTTTTTTTTTTTGGGGGGGGGGCAATTGGCACCTGTTATTTTTTATATTTTAAATAAAAAAATATTTTCGGAATTTTTTACTAATCTCTTTTGAATCAATCAAAAAAAAAAACAAAAAAAGGATTAGCAGAGATCACTTGATTTCATAGTGAATTTTTTAATTGCAGCTAATAATAATAAATAATACTAATTTGATTATAGTCTCATCATATGGAAGGTTGTAATTAAATCATCATAAACAAAGGATTGAGAAGAAACCTTGGGGAAAGAAAATAATAATAAAACAGATAAATTACACTCACCTCTTCTGAGATTTAGAAAAAATATAATTAATCCTATATTTTTAACATAATCATACTAATCTTTCTTTTTATAAGACTAAAGAAACCGAAACTAATGCAGATAGTAAATAGACACTAAAATAAACAAACATTTTTTTAATAAAAAAAAAAGACAACATCATTTTATTTCATTCATATGATTAATAAATTACAAGTGAAAAATAAATAAGAATATTATGCATATTAAAATCTCAAGAGAAATTAATGTAATTATGTTAAAAATGTGAAGTTAATTGTATATTTTGCAAATATCAAGAGGGGTAATTATGTCAAAAGTGCAACTAACTGTATTTTTTTTACAGTTCCGATTGGTAGATCGAAAATAGAAAGACTCGAATGGCCTGAGTCCAAAACGACGTCGTTTTGGATTTTTTTTTTTTTCTTTTTCTTTCTCGTTTTTCTAAAGATAAAGAAGATGCAGGTGAAGAAAAAGAGACAAGAAAGAGAGAAGAGGGAGCTGGGAAACAGAGAGAGAGAGAGAGAGAGAGAATTAACATCTTCATCAACACATCATCATCGTCAATAAATTTTTTTTTTTTTTCCTTCATCTTCAGATCTAGATCTACTAAAAAAACCAAAGTAGAGAAAACAAAGTCTGGAAGAGGCGATCGACGCCACCACCGGCAGAGAGAGAAAGACGTCGCCATCATCGTCGATCTTCCTCCTCTTGTATTCGAAAGCAAGAAAAAGAAAAAAAGAAAGAGACTACCCAAAACGTCATTTTGGGTATTCAAGCCACTTTTGAGCCAACTTTTTTGAGCTACGAAGTATTATTGTTTTTTTAATACTCATAAAAGTGAGTGCAACTTACCCTGATAAAAAAGTAAAAACAAAAAAATTAACTTCCATTTTATTCACTTTTTTCTATAATTTTCCTTTCTATTTGCAAATTGCTCTATGAATTCATGATTTAATTAATGACTTTTAGATTTTTTAAAATTAAAATATGAAATAAAAAAATTAAAATAATAATCAGACAGAATTAGTCGAATTGACGTTTTTAAACCTAGAATCAAATCGTACCCTTTCTAGAATCAAACCAATCAAATCTATGGAGATCAGATTGATTTGGGTTTTTCGGGTTAATTGCGGACCCTACTTGATGGGTATTAAATTCTTGAGTCTTTGGTGAGCTGTTGTCGAGTGCTAATTAAGCAAGACCTTGACGTGAAACTAAAGAATTACACTATTCTTGTTGGGTTGTGAAGTTTTGACTTCTCTCGAGTCAATTCCTTTTGCAAAATTAAATAAATCGGAGAGAATTGATTTCGTACAAAACACCGAAATACTATATTTTTTTGCATTTTTTTATTATTATCATTATTTCATTTCATCCACTTTTTGGAAGACATTTTTATAAAAAAAAAATTAAAAATTCTCTATTGAAGTAGACAGTACTATTTAGACCCTAGGTCTCACCAAAGGTTCTATTAAAATGATCTTATTCGTTTTATGAACAATTTCCATACAAAAGCCTAAAGATGAACAAGTCAGATCATTAGAGTAAGTCTTGTAGTGATCCCAATGGACCAAGATATATCAATATGTTCCCTAAAAAAATAGTGTACAACAACAAACTCACGACACCAACGTTAATCAAACTAGGGGAATATGGAGAACTACCTAATGCTGCTTGCTCTACCTGTTGGGTTTGCTTCTAAATTTCAGGACAACTTGAATGATACAGGGAAAAAAAACATGTGACTAAGGAACACCAACCAGTTCTCAATTCAAACAAATGATTTGCATCAAGGATATGAACTTACGTACCTTCATCTTTGATACCAATGGCTCAAACCCACGTTCATTGTTCAAAGTCAAAAAAGGCCCAGTCTGTTTAGAATTCAACTCTTCCATCTGCACATAAGGTTGAAGAATTAGGTAATCATCCAAATGAACGGCATTAGCATAGCTCAATGGGGCTCAATACAAGTTCTGCTACCAATTAATCAAGTCAAAAGAAGACCAAAAAAAACTATATGCATTACAGCTCTAAAGTAAGTATCACCTAGACCACAATCCATTGAATTTCCCAGGACCATGGAACATGGGATGCACTACAATCCAGTAAAACCTTTGGTTGTCGCCACTAATGACAGAAATTCAGTTGACTTCTACACAGTACAACTCACCTCACGAGAAGGCCTCAAAGTTCAAGGGTTTCACAAGCCAAGTGTTAGAAGGCGGACTTCCTTTAAAAATCTTTGAAGTTGAACAGTATTCTTTGGCTCTTTCCTGCAATAGAATTAACAATTACATGACAATAAAAACAGAATGTTTTCCATAATTTGATTTACCAATTTTATTTTTATTTTATTTTATTTTTTTTTTTGCTTTTTAAGTTCTAGACACAATTGATCAATACAATTTCGCTTAATTTATCAAACGTAATTTGAGCAAGAACCTCGACTACATCAACAGAATTCTTGCACGACAAAAAGGTCCAGAGATCCAAATATCAGTCTCAAGTTAAAATTTGAAGCTCCCCGTGACAAAAACATACAATTGAGAGACGTAACACTCAATAGCACTTGATTCAACAATGTGATGGCATAATAAAGCATTATCAGCCAGCTAATTCATTAACACTACACAAATTGGTTCCACTACTACCAATATCGTCTAACATTATCCTCCAAAAAAGCTAAGATAACCTCAAACCACATTGGCCTGGTTGTAATTATTTCAAATCCTCAATTTCACTTTCGGTTTTCATTTCAAATACTTCAAGAACAAAAACTACCACAGTTTCAACAAAGTGCCATTTTCAGGCCCTGTTCACTAGGTAATGGACTCGAGGTCATGAAAAATGCAGAAAACTAGATGGGCCATATCAGCAAACCCTACAAAGCGATTAGGATCACCTTGCCTGTGAGGGACTAAGAGCAACAACTTAGTTGTATATAGAAAAAAACAGTTGTGTCTGATCCTTTGTTGTATATATATAAAGCTTACACAGCCTCTGATTACTAATAACACCACCAACATATTTGATTCTATCATGACATCATACAACACCCACAAGCATGTGAACTACGGTAGTACAGTTAAACTTGAAAAATATATGCATAACTGTTTCCAGGATGTTAAAGATTACCTTCGTTTCTCTATAAGAAATCTCATTCATTGGGCACTCAGCTGCAAATTCATGCTTTAGTGACAAAAACAACTCCAACAATCGCTTCCTGAGATATTATTATCAGAAATTATTTTCATCAAAGAATAAGAAGATGATGAGATGACAACGGTGATGATGATTATACAAATTGTGTTATGCCTTTAGCAATAAATTATTGGTAGCATGCTTGTTGGCTTACTTGCATAAAGATGATTCAGTAGAAGGGTATATTGCCCCTTTTGCAGAGGTGCCTTGCTTTCTTCCAGTGGTTCCAAGAATGACTTCATGCAAGCCAGACTTGTTCCAGCATGTTGAATACCTGTGAATGAATGCATAGCCAGTCTAACGAAAAAGATACAGTCCCAAAATAATTTCTACACCTTGATCTGGTGAAATGAAGCAAACTTACCCACATGTTAAAGTGGCCGTAGCAGTCTCAGAATGCTGAAACTCCTTTGGTGGTATTGGAGCCTCATAAAATAGCGGCTGCCAATTGTAATAGATAAAATTCATCATAATTTCATTCATTTCCCACAATGCAAAGATAATCATGCACCTTTTTTTCTTTTTTGCTTTTTGTTAGTAATCATGCACATTACCACCTTGTTCACTTCAAAAGGACTCGTTATCTTATTTGATAAAGGGAGGATCCGCTCATATAAAGCTCTTGTCAAGTGATCTACTACGGGAATATTTTCAGATGTATTATGGATTTGCCCGACAGTTATGGTAGAAAGGTAAACTGGTTGAAGAAAGTAAGAAAGCAAAGCACCTGCAGGTAAAGGAAGAAAGAACTTGACACTTAATTCATATAAAAAAAAAATCACTATATATCATCAAATGAAGATGTAAGACAACTCAAATTTTCAAATATTAAATTATTGACGTACAGATGTGTGCTATAATTCCATAGATGTGAAAGTATCATGATTGTACTTGGATGCAAAAATGAAAAATAAAATAAATAAAAATAAAGTGAACTATTTAATTTTCTACAAAACCATATTAATAAAAGTAATATTACTTAAATGGACATGCTGGGGAAGGTAATGCAGGGGACAATAGAATGCAAGGAGGTTACGAATTTGGAGAAGAGATAGATAAGGAAATCTTATGCAATGTTTGGTTCACTGGAATGAAGTTAGAATGGAAGGTTCATTCTATCGGAATACCCATTCTCATGTTTGATTCAGTAAAACATAAACGAATTTCCATTGGAAATGGAATCACCATAAACCAATTTAGGAGAATGCTCATTCCATCAGGAGGCCAAGAAATTGTCATTCTATTCTTGTCTAAAATTATTCCAATGAACCAAACACTACCTTAGAGTTTTACATTGTTGGCAAATACATGATTCAAAGAAAATTGTTCTTTTCTTTTCTTTTTTGAGTTGTAAGTAGGAAATATGATAGAAGGAGAGAGTTTACGGATGGAAGACAGACTCATAGTAATAGACTTTTGTATCAGGACAAGATCAAAGAAGAAAATTGAAAATAAATTATGAAACAAATGTCAAGTGATGATCGATGGCTATTTGTATCAACAGAGTGGCAAACATGCCTTTGGAGAATCCAAAGAGGATTGAATCACTGTTCATATGGAAATTATGATATGAGCCATGATTGAACTTTCTATATTTAGGAACCATAAAAGTTCTTAATTGTGTAGATCAACAAAAAGGAAACTGAGAAGATGATGAGCTAAACTGAAATAATTATTCTAAGGGCACTAATGATGAGGCCAAAGATTATTAGAGCAAAAGAATACGAAACTAAGAAAGGTGGAATAGATACTTCCGTGAATTATTTGATGAAAATCTAAGGCGGGCCCCCACTTTGTTGCTTCCAGTGGCCGCCAAGTGATTATAAGCTGTCATGATGCATCTACCATACCAACCCTTAACAGAATATGTAAACTAGAAATGTAAACACATACCATCATTTGTAATTATATTAGCAGACTGCAGTATAGATTACATGGTTTACTAATGATAGAAGTATTATTACTTTGGTACAAACCAAAACAAGTAATGAACCTTGTACTCCAACAACATTCCAACGGGCAATCTTATCAGAGCAACTCACTGAAAGAGTCGTATCCCCACGACCAGGCTTCCTCTGAACCATGCCAACACCCTTTGCACAATCACCTAAAACATGATTTAACAATATATCCATATAAGCAAATGATGAATTACTTGGTGTTTTTCATCATTTAGAAACCTTGAACTGGTAATCAATATCCAAAAAACATGTATTCCTTACAAAAGGTAATAAAACATGACTAACATAGATCTGCACATATTTATCTCTCATTCTAGCAACAAGCCAACAAGTGTCCATTAAAAGAATCATTTTAAATGAAGCAACAATTAGTAATCCACACAAGAAGCAAGATCTTAGTGAGTCATGAATAAGCATGGCGAACAAAGAATTGGTCGTCCAGTCCACCATTACCATTTTTCCTCATAGAAGCATCTGACCTATCAAATTTACTCAATTCGGATGGTGAGCACCTTCTTTTAAGGGAATAGTTTGCAAAGTAGACAACAATGAATTGACTGAGGCATCCCCACCTACAAGAAAGAAAAGACAATAATGTGCAACCAAAAGAAAGAGTTGAACGTTAACACAATCATAGAAGGATTCAAGGGCATCACCATACTTACATGGCAGCTGTGATATGTATAAATGTAGTTTCCAACCTGCTCTCATTTTGTATTTTCCTTGGCCAAGGCCATCTGTGTCCAAATAAAAAAGTGAGTTTGTGACACCATCACCTTGCAATGGTATGCTTCCATTAGTATGCTGAAGTTTACTGTTAATGTTTGTTAAACAGTGAATCTCCGCATAGAAATACCTGGTAGGATTTAAACATTTTTTTAGATCGCGTTATTGGTAACAATTGATTTGTTTCTACTTAGATTTTTGTTAAGAGCATATCTAATGGGACATATCAAACACATATCTCACACCCTTATTCGAGTGTCAAGTGTCCAATACAGGTACTTCATCCATTTTGAAGAGCCCATGTAACATAGAACATAGTCAAGCCCATATATAGGATGCAGAAACTCCACTACTTTTCTTCTTCTTCTTCTTCTTCTTTTTTTTTTTTTTTTTTTCATACAAAGGCATGTTTCATTAACAGCAAAAGAGATCAGTAGAGGAAGCCAAGCATTTCTACTATTATGCGCACAAGATAAGTGCTAAAATCCATGGAAAATATGAATCACCTTGCTTGTTTCCACTTTTCAAAAAACACTTTTCAGAAAATTCTACTTTTTTATTTTCCATGTTTTTTTGTTTTTACTGAATTTTTTTAATATTTTAAGCAATTTTTTTACTTTTTAGACACACCTAACATAAATACACCTAAAAAGTAAAAAAATTGTAAAAAAAAATCTTTTAAAAATTCACTAAATACCAAAAATATAAAAAAAAAAATACAAGAATTCAGTACATTTTTTGTATTTTTATGTATTTATTAATTTTTTAAAATATTTTTTCATAAATTTTTTACTTTTTAGATACATCTAAGTAAGGTGAATCTAAAAGAGTAAAAAAAAATGTTTAAAATTTAAAAAATATTCACTAAAAACAAAAAAAAAAACACGAAAATCAAAAAAATCAGTTTTCAAAAAACTTAATCCAGAAAACTCAAACCAAACACACTAAATAATACTCTAAAATTTTGCTGCCAAATTCTCAAAAACCCTAGTATGAAGAAAAAATGGGGGAATTTTCACTTTACCCCCTGTGATTTGGGTTGGGTGCAGATTATTCCCTAACATTTGAAAATAACCACGTAACCTCCCGTAGTTACTGGATTGAAGTGCACAGTTAATACCGTTAACAACAGAAGTAAAAGACTATTTTGCCCTTATATATATAACCCTTGTTTACTATTCCTCATTCAACAGTCGTTTTGAGAAAAACAAGGATTGTGTGAAGATTCGATCAACCCGTGACCGGGTCGACCGGTTCACCGGTTTTCACAAAATAGCCCGGTTTTTTCAATTGGCCGGTTTAAGAGGGTTGACCGGACCGGAACCCCATCCGGTCACCGGTTCAACCGGTTGAACCGGCCGGTCCGGTCCGGTTTTTAAAACCATGGTTTCATTAATAGCAAAAGAGATCAATAGAGGAAGCCAAGCATATCTACTATTATGCGCACAAGATAAGTGCTAAAATCCATGGAAAATATGAATAATACTCTAAAATTTTGCTGCCAAATTCTCAAAAACCCTAGTATGAAGAAAAAATGGGGGAATTTTCACTTTATCCCCTGTGATTTGGGTTGGGTGCAGATTATTCCCTGACATTTGAAAATAACCACATAACCTCCCATAGTTACTGGATTGAAGTGCACAGTTAATACCCGTTAACAACAAAAGTAAAAAGACTATTTTGCCCTTATATATATAACCCTGTTTACTATTCCTCATTCAACAGTCGTTTTGAGAAGAACAAGGATTGTGTGAAGAGAATTTAGGGTTTTCACATGTGAAATTAGGGTTTTGATTTAACAAATTAATTTAAACAACATAATTTTTATCAAACCATGTAAACAAACACAGTGACTAGTTCAAAAACTTGCTCTTTCCAAGTGGAAATTGTCAATTACAAATGCAAGTTCTTTATTATCCAAAACCATGTAAAGAAACACAGTGACTAGTTCAAAAATCCATGTAAAGAAATACAAGTTGGTCGAAGATGAACTTCACCAAATAGAACCAGAAAGATACAAACAAATCAGAGAGAGAGAGAAGCAAATGGTAATTGCACAAAGAGAGAGAAAGAGAGAGCGCTTGATTATTGATTGATTTATTTACTTGCAGATTTCTACTTTATTGGATTTGAATTTTTCTGCGTTGAATCAGTGATCAGCATCTGGGTTATCCAAGTTTGTTGATTTCATTTCATTTTCCTCTCCTCCCTAGCACTAGGGATGGGGACCCGACCCCCGACCCCGATTAGAACGGGTTTTCCCCAAAAATAATCCCGAGAGCGCTTGATTATTGATTGATTTATTTACTTGCAGATTTTCTACTTTATTGGATTTGAATTTTTCTGCGTTGAATCAGTGATCAGCATCTGGGTTATCCAAGTTTGTTGATTTCATTTCATTTTCCTCTCCTCCCTAGCACTAGGGATGGCAATTTGAACCCGGCCCGACGGGGACCCGACCCCCGACCCCAATTAGAACGGGTTTTCCCCGAAAATAATCCCCATAGGGCCAGGGATGGTATTGAAAATTAAATCCCCGTTAATTTTCCGGCCGGGGACGGTGATAGGTTCCTTGGCCCTGGCCCTGGCCCCGGCCCCGAATAGTCCCCTATATATATATATATATATATGTTTAGGAGTGCACTGGATATATATGTTTAGAAGTGCACTGAACAATATCTACAATATTATATTATATCTAATATAATGGCCCTATTTGGTAGAGCTGTAGGAAAGTGCTTATAGCTTATGCCTAAGCAGCTTATAGCTTATGCCTAAACAACTTATTGCTTATAACTATGAACATAAACTGATTTCTGACTTATAAATTAAGCATCTCCTGCCCCACTCAAAGAATAAGCTGATTTCTGACTTCCAAAAAGCTATAAGCTATAAGCTATAAGCTAAACCAAACACATCAAAATAGCTTAAATTAAGCTGAAAGCTGAAATAAGCTGCTTTTAAGTTCTGCCAAACATGCACAATATCTACCTCAACTCAACTTAATATCTATCTGAACTCTCTCTCCCTCACTGACTTCTCTCATCTCTCTTTATCCCTCACTCACTGACTCAGATCTCTCTCTGTCTCCCCGGTCTCTCATCTCTCTCTCTCCCTCACTGACTTCTCTCATCTCTCTCGATCCCTCACTCAGTGACTCAGATCTCTCTCTCTCTCTCTGAGTCTCACCATTTCTCTCATCTCTCTCCCTCACTCACTCACTCACTCACTCAGCAAACATCCAAATCCACCACCACCGATCTGAACAGATCCTAAACCATGGCTCGTCTATGAAGCCTCCGTTGCCACCGATCTGAACAGGACCAGGGCCGTAACCGTAACCGTGACCGTGAAGCCCCCCCTCTCTTTCTCTCTCTCTCTCTCTCTCTCTATATATATATATATATATCTGTTGTTGATGTTTTAATTTTTTTCTAAGTTGTTATATATATATATATATCTAAGTTGTTGCCACCGATTTGTTGTCTGTTGTTGTTGATGAACAATGTTGTTGATGATTGTTGTTGATCTGAATAGTTGGTGTGGGTGTGTGTATTGTGAACAGATAAGTCGGGGATTTTTCGGAGTCGGGGAAACCCGATCCCCGTTAGGGGACGGGGGTAGGGGAGGTAATAGCTTCCCCGCCGGAGATCAGAGGCGGGGACGGGGATGTTTTTACCTTCAGGGATCAGGGACGGGGAGTGGCATCCCCAGCCCCGCCCCGGCCCGTTGCCATTCCTACCTAGCACACATTTTGTTCCCTTATGAACTTTAATTTTCTTTTTACCCAATATATGCAGCAAGTTTACATGTACTTCCGAGGCAGTGGCAACGCTACAGATGGGAAATAGAGGGGTTGTAGAGATATTTACCTATGGGTTTCAAAATTTGAGTGATTTAATCTTCAAAATCTTGGGCTTGTTTGGTTTGTATCTCAAAATATAATTTTTGAGAAAAAATTTCAAAATTTTGTCTGGTTCAAATTTTTTGAAAAAAATTTCCAAAATCATTTTCTTTCCTACACATCAATCAATCACTTTTTCTCTCACACACATCTACTCAACTACAACAAAATATCAAATCATCCCAAGCTCCCAAACTCCAAAACTATTTTCAAAATATACAACTAAACATACCAAAAAAATTTCTAAACTCTCTTCCCAAACTTTTTTTTGAAAATTTATCTCAAAACACAAACCAAACACACCCCTTATCTTTCTGAAGAAATTTTCCGTTGGATTTGCAAAGAAACCTAGGGCTTCAAACTTTTCAGAGTTTGATTTCTAAAATTGATCCTTTTTCCAGGGAGATTTTGAGTGTTCAGTCGGTTTGGGGCTGTCGCCGTTGCTTGGCCTCGCCGCCGCCGCCGCCGCCGCCGCTTGGCCTCACCATCGTCGCTATGGTGTATGGGTTAGGGTCCAAATCACCGATCCAAACCGCCTGGGATTAGGGGTGTGCGCGGTGCGGTTTGGGCGATTTAAGAGTAAAAATATAAATCGAATGACGGATTAGCAGATTGACAGGTTGTTAAATTACAGTTTGAGCGGTTTTGGGAAGATTGGCGGATTTAATGATATTCTAACCAATTATTAAGTTTTTGCATAATATATAACACTAATTTGCATAATATTTTTCATATATATGTAACACAAATTAATTTTACATAACAATTTTCATATCTATAACCACTAATTTGTAAACAATTTCACATATTAAATATCTTTCACACTCATTTTTACTTTGAAATTTCATTATAGGTTGAAATATATATATATATTAACCATAGCAGAGCGAAGCAGTTTCAAAAGCGGATTATAAATTTTAAAGTTTAAACCGCGGTTAGCGGATGAAGTAGTATGGATTGATACGGATCGGTGCGGTGCGGTGCGGATTGGACGGTATTTTGCACAGCCCTAATTGGGATCATAAGAGGTAAAGGAATGGTAGGGTTGTAATTTTAGAGACTTATTAGGGTGTTTTGATCTGAAAAAATCTCATACTCATAACAACTCTCAACAAATGCGCGTGAATTACACTTTTGGTTAGTTTTGATAGAAATTGTAACTGTGCAGTTCAATCCAGTAACCACAGGGGGTTATGTAGTGATTTTCAAATGTCAAGGGGTAATCCGCACCCTTTATGTTTGATCACTTTTCCACTTTGGTCTTTAAAGTTTTTCATACTTTGACCTTTTATATTTGGGGTACTTACGTGTAGGTCCTAATAAGTGGACTTATTATCTAATAGGTCCTATGAAAAAAATTTGTCAAAAAAAAAATCATTAATTGTAAGTTTTAGTGACAAATTATAAAAATCGTGACAAATTATAAAAATCATGACAAAAAAAATCAATAATTGTCAATTTTTAGCGATGTAGGTAAAAAATTGTCACAAAAAAATTATTTTTAGCGACAATTTTACCAAGACTTATTTTCAATAGAACTTGATGGGATTTAAGTCTAACTATTAAGACCAATTAGTAGTGTACCCTTTATGGGATTCAAGTTTTTTCCAAATTACCCCTAAAGTTAATTTTTGTTCAAAATTAGACCAAAAATACTATAATAATTGTCAAATAATATGAAAAATATATTATTATATTAAAATTTAAATTTATCTTACTTAGCGAGGTGACTTATATATAATAAAATATTTTTATGTCAAATGACTGTTAATGTGTCATTTTTTGTCTAATTTTTAACAGAAATTAGCATTATGAGCAAACTGAGAAAAACTTAGAAATATGAAGGGTCAAAGTAGAAAAAAATAAACTTTAAGGGCCAAAGTGAAAAAGTGACCAAAGATAAAATGGGCAAAGTGTAATTTACCCTAAAAAAAAGCTGCTTGGATTGAAAAGCCAACGGAACGAGATTTATACAGTCCGTATCATACTCTTTACAAACCATAAAAAGTTCTAATGTAAATTCAAGCATAACAAGCACACTTCTCAATCACAATCCTCTATAATACATAATCACAATGCAGTTTATAGGATCAAAAACAGAAAGACACCTCAATAAGGCTCTTCGAGCTATAATTTCAGCATGTGAATCGTTCACAATGTCGCCTCGAGGACTCAAAAGCGATCGTCCAATACATTTTGTCCCCGTTCCAAGCGCAACCACTTGCAATTCTGAATTGTAATTAAAAAAAAAAAAAAAAAAAAAAAAAAAACAGCAATAAGAATTCAATTTCAATATAGAACAAATTTACATAATTTTCAATTCAGTGGAGACTCCGAGTAGTGAAGTCGGTTTGGAAAAAGGAAAAGAAAATAAGAGTTTTCTTGGAAGCCAAACAGAGGGCAAAAGAAAAGGGGACCTTGAGAAGGAGAGGAGAGGAGAAACGAGGCGAGAACGGAGACTTCGCGGCCCTGAGGCTTGCCTTTCTTAGAGAGAGAATTGTAGAGAGAGAGCACTGCCTCTGAGATCTTCTCTCCCCATTT
The DNA here is from genome assembly GCF_004153795.1 of Camellia sinensis. Lineage (NCBI taxonomy): Eukaryota > Viridiplantae > Streptophyta > Magnoliopsida > Ericales > Theaceae > Camellia > Camellia sinensis. The sequence goes on along the minus strand of NW_021028260.1, from coordinate 860,182 downwards.
CTTCTCCGGCGCCGCCGTAGAAGATGAAGAAGAGGAGAGTTCTGAGTGAGAATCCATCTACCTCCGCTCCCCTTGAGCAATTTTTGGGCACCCATATTTTTAGGCCTTATTTATGAAAATAATTAATTAATTAAATATCGATTAGACTATTTAGAATATATTTGTCTTAAAATAAAAATAAAAATAAAGAAAAGTATTTGAGACACTACATAAAATTCTCATAATGATATATAATGATAAGTGTTAGATTTTGACTAAAGGTGAGTAGCAGATTGCTTTTTGGACGGATGCGTGATATCGAGTGGATGGTTGCGGATTGATTTTTTTCAATCCGTCAATCTAACGGATGGATGGCGGATTTGAGATTCCTTTAGCCACAACCGAACCGCCAAACTGCGAACACCCCTAATAATTTATAAGACTTTGTGTTTTCAGTTTGTTTAAATATTTTGTTTATATTTTTAATTAAAAAAGAGTTTAAATATTCTGTTGAAAAAAAGTTTTCAACTTGAATATCTTTTTTGAATTGAAAAAAATAAATGTATTATTTAACTATATTTTTTGATTTTTAAATCTATCTCTAAAAATAATTGAGAGGGAGATTTATGATTTGGTTTGGGCCGTGGTAAGGACCGGACAAATTGTGGGCCGAACACATTTGGGCCGTGGCAGCCTGGGCCCATCCAAAAAGGATTTTCGCTCGATAACGGCACAGTTGCTGTGAAACCAAGCAAGTAGCTCGGTAATGACATAGTTGCTCGGTAATGGCATAGTTGCATAATTGATGTCGTACTAGCGGTCAAGTGAGATTCGCCCGAGATGTTTGCTGCCTCATTGGGTTCCACGGTTCATGCGTTAGCTCGGCAGGAAGGCCGACGACTAACCAGCATGACTTATCCCGAGCTCGGTCGTCATTGAGCTTGGCGAGCAGAGCGCTCTGGCTAGCTGCGCAGCACGGCCGTTGACAGCCGAGATGCTGCAATCCGGCTGCCAAGCTCCCAGTGGTGTGGCCTGGCAGTTAGGTGATGTTTAGCTAGATTTATGCTGACAGATGGGATAGTAGCACCACGTGTCGAGAGACTAATGAGAGTAGATTTGGGGCGCAGAAGGTATATAAGTGAGTCTGCGCCCCCCACGCTGAGGCAAATAAACATTTGGTGAGATTTACACTAAACACTCAATCCTTTTTTTGAATTGAAAAAAATAAACGTATTATTTATCTATATTTTTTGGTTTTTAAATCTATCTCTAAAAATAATAAATAGAAAATATGATATATGCTGGTTGGTTTTTATTTTAAAAAACAGATATAGATGTAACAATACAAAGATATACAATCTCTACAACTGCTTTATTCATGGTTTTGGTGGTTTGAATTGTTTTTATATTTTAAGAACCACATATTATAATATTTTATGTGGATGAGGCATGCAGTAATTATAATATTTTTTTAAGTCATTAACTGTAATACTTTCCTCTTCTTTTTTTGAGGAAATACACAAGTTGAATTATGTTGAAAATTTATAAAATTTTAAACCGCCAAACCGATTCACCTCCATCCGCCAAACCGTCAATCCGCTCAATCTACATCCGCCGGATTGGCGAACGGATACGAATTGATTTTCTCCAATCCACCAATCTGGCAGACGGATCCGCTAGATTGGCGGATTGGAGGTTCCGTGGCCGTAACCGACCTGCGCCCACCCCTAATTTATCATATATTCAATTATAAAATGGTGCTACATCCTTTAATAGATCACTCTCATTTTGACCTCTAATAAGGTGGAAGAGAAAGACATAGGGAGAGGAGTGTCGGTCCACCCCTTCACATGGTTTATTTCATATTAGAAGTGAGGGTGCTCAATTAGAGCTCCCAAATATTGTTCTCAATTATGTGGTGCTCTACTTCATTGTCCCATCATTGTGAGTGCATTTAGGGGTCTCAAATGTAACTCTCAAACAAATGTTTAAGACCTACACAAAATCTCTCGCAATGTTATCCACAATGATGTGAAAGACACATGTCAACTTTTAATTTATTATTACTTTGTTGCGTAGGGCTTATCTTTCATTTCACATCATTGTAGGTCAAGATCCAAAGTGTGGATCTATAGCACTACTCTTTTATACACAAGTCACGTGTTTTTTAATGAGAAATGTGATGAAAACATGTAACTATCAATATTTAATCAATTTGATATAAAACAATTTAGGATAACTTGCACTCATGTCTCTTAAGATTTGAAAAAAAATATAGTTCACATATTTGACATAAGGACAGTAACCTTTCTTTTAGTATGATTAAAGTGATTCAAACTAATATTAATGATAGGTAGATAGTAAAATAAATAAAGATAAATATAAATTTTAATTAGAAATAGATGATAGTATCTTCTCTCTTTTTTTTCATTCATATAATTAATTAATTATTGATGAAAAATGACTTTAGTATTATGTGAATTAAAATTTCAAAGAAAGTCAGTATAATTATTTCAAAAATATGAGATAAATAGTAGTTTTTCCAAATATTAAGAATGATACGAAATTGGGAGAAAAACTGATGGAAAAATTGAAGTACTTTATTCACTGTAATCAGCTACTTAAATAGTAGAGTACATGAACTAATACAGTAACAAATAAGGGGCTTAGCCTGTGTTTGGCAAGTGAGTTTGCAAGCTTTTTTGGCTATTTTAGCCACAAAAAACAAAATAGCCTATTTTAGCCATAACAAACAAAGCATCACATCCAACCCATAATCATTACATTCTTCTCTCACAAAAAAACTCAAAAAAGCCAAAAAGCCAAAAAGCCCTTCCCAAACCAAGCTTTTAAGTCCAGGCTAAAATAGCCAAAAAAGCCAAAAAGCCAAAAAGCCAACACACTTCCCAAACGGAGGCTAACTGACTGTGGAAAAACAAATTTAGGAACTGACTAACCACAGTTGTAACAGACTCCTATGGACTTGGTAAACTAACAGACTCCTAAAAATTTGGACAAGCAAAGACTTAATCAAATTAAACTTTTAACACCCTCCCTTAAACTGAGTGCTCTTTTGACATTTAGTTTATTTAGAGAACTTCACCAGCTCATTTAGTTGCCTCCCTCAAATTGTATTCTCTATTGAACAAACACCAAGCAATCTCCGTAGCTTCACGAAAATGGCCAATTTGAGGGGTTTGGTTAGAATATCAACAACTTGATCTTCACTTCTGCAGTAGATCAGATCAATGGTTTCATCCTTTGTGAGATCCCGTAAGAAATGATACCGTACATCAATATGTTTGCTTCTCCCATGTAGAACAAGATTTTTTGACAGTTTGATTGCTGAACTACTATCACAATACACTGGAGTGGGACCTTGTTGATAATAATGTAATTCTTCAAGTAGTCTCCTCAACCAAATTGCTTGACAAGCACACGACGCAGCAGCAACAAACTCTGCTTCGGTAGTGGACAAAGTAACAATTTGTTGTTTCTTTGAGGACCAAGAAACAGCACCTGAGCCCATTATAGAGACATAACCTGAGGTGCTTCTTCTATCATCTGGATCACCTGCATAGTCACTATCAGTGAAACCAAGTAACCCAAAATTTCCTTCCTTTCTATAAAGAATACCAAAATTAATGGTCCCAACCAAGTATCTGAAAATTCTTTTGGCAACAAAGAGATGCAACTGCGTAGGATTTTCCATGTATCTGCTGATAAGACTTACTGCGTGCATAATGTCTGTCTTGGTTGTAGTCAAATACATAAGACTTCCGACGATTTACTTGTAAAGGGTGCTATCTACTTTCCTCCCTTCATGGTCTTTGATTAGCTTAAGACCATGTTCAACTGGTGTAGTAACTGAATTACAATTCGCCATTTGAAACTTGTCCAGCATTTCTCGAACATATTTCTTCTGTGAAATAAAGATTCCAGCAGAAGATTATGCTACTTCAATGCCAAGAAAGTAGTGCATGAGTCCAAGATCAGACATTTCAAACTCAATCATCATTGATTGCTTGAAATTATCAAACATAGCACTATTGTTTCCAATGTAGATTATATCGTCCACATATAAACACACAATTAAAATCTCACCAGTAGATTTAGATTTGATAAACAAAGTATGCTCATATGGACATTGTTGAAAGCCTGATTTGGAAAAATATGTAGCAATGCGACTATACCAAGCTCGAGGAGCTTGTTTTAGCCCATACAGGGCTTTTTTTAGCTTGTATACCTTTTTCACATTCCCTTGTTGCACATACCCCGGAGGCTGATCAATATATACTTGCTCTTGCAAATCATCGTGTAGGAACGCAGATTTTACATCCATTTGAAAGATTGGCCATGAGTTTTTTGCTGCCAATGTGTAGACACCCCATTTTTGACCGTCCTCAAGACTTGGACGTCACCGTTTGAACACTCGGTGATCATCCATGTTTGTGTTCATTTGGAGTTCCCGGAGGTCTCGGCTACGCGCCTTGTCTCAGGATCTCCGAACTCGACTGTTTTGTGCTTGGTTTATAGGTCGACCCACCCTGCCCCCGAAAAGTCAGTACAGCAGGCAGGGCGGGCCAGCCAGCCCCCCGTCCTCCCTGAGCTCCGCCTCTGCCACGGACTCGGGCCCTCCTCGAA
>NW_021028260.1:834857-847522 GCF_004153795.1 Camellia sinensis | reverse complement strand
TCTCTCTCATTTCTTTTCTCTCTCTCTTATCTTTCTATCTCTCTCTATCTCTCTCGCTCATTTCTCTTCTCTCTCTGTCTCTCTTTTTTTCTGTGTCTCTCTTTCACTCATCTCTTTTCGTTTTATTTCTCTCTCTTTTTGTCTATCTTTCGCTCATCTCTTGTTTCTCTCTCTTTTTCTATCTCTCTCTCTCTCTCTGTCTCTCTCTCACTCATCACTCTTCTCTGTCTGTCCGTCTCTCTCTTTCTCTCTATGTCTCTGTCTCTCTTCTCTTTCTCTTTCTCATTCATCACTCTTCTCTGTCCGTCTGTCTATCTCTCTCTCTCTCTCTTTTTCTCTATGTCTCTCGTCTATCTTTATTCTTTCTATCTCTTTCATCTATCTTCTCTCTCTGTCTTTCTTCTCTGTCTCTTCTTTTTTTTTCCCTCGCTTTCTCGCTCATCTCTTTCTGTCTCTCTCTCGTTTATCTCTTTTCGCTCTTTTTTTTCTCTTTCTCTATCTCTCTCTCTGTCTATATCTTTTCACCCATTTTTTCATCTTTTTCTCTCTCTTTTTTTTCTCTCTCTCATTCATCACTCTTCTCTCTCTGTCTGTCTATTTGTCTATTCGTCTCTCTCTCTCTCTCTGTGTCTCTCATTCATCTATCTCTTCTCTCATCTCTTTTTTTTTCTCTCTCTCTCTGTGTCTCTCACTCATCTCTCTCTCTCTCACCACTCATCTCCTCTACCACCTTCACTACTACTGCAAACGCCATTTCACTACCACCACTACTACCACGGTCGCCATTTCACCTCTACGACTACCATTACTACTACCATCGCCACCACTCCACTACCACCACTACCACTATTGCCACTACTACTACTACTACAATTACCTCTCTTTCACCCCTGCTACTCCATCTACTCTACTACTACCACAACTTCACCACTAATCTCCTTCGCCATCACCACCACCACCATTATCTCTTATCCACCACCTTCACCACTACTGTCGGTTCCTCTTCTCTACCACAAAATATTACATCTCTTCTCTCTCTCTCACTCATCACTCTTCTCTGTCTATCAGTCTTTGTCTCTTTGTCTCTTTCTCTTTCTCTTTCTCTCTTTCTTTGTCTATCTCTCGCTCATCTCTTGTTTCTCTCTATTTTTTCTATATATCTCTCTATCTGTTTCTCTATCTGTCTCTCTGTCTCTCTCTATATCTCTTTGTCTCTTTGTCTCTCTCTCACTTATCACTATTCTCTCTCTCTATCTCTCTTCTCTATCTGTCTCTCACTCATCTCTTTCTCACCACCCATCTTCTCTACCACATTCACCACTACTGAAAATGCCATTCCATTATTACCACTACTACCACTGCAAATGCCACATTGACCACAAAAAATTAACTTTATTTTAATGGAAAATATTATCCCTACTTCTACCAAATTAAAAAAAAAAAATTTATTTATTAAAATAAATATGAAACAAATAAATTTTCAACCTTACTAAATGAAAAAATAAAAATAAAAATTCATTAACTATAAAAAAAAATTATTTTAATAAAAAATTATTTTTTTAGCAATGACATCCTCTATTACAAAAAAAAAAGAAGTCATTTTATTATTTAAATGTTTATTTATAATGAAAATAAAAAAAAATCCAAAAAAATTTTCATTCTCCCTCCTGCCTTTTCCATTTCCGCTTGGTTCCCCCACCCCAAACCCAAAATCCCCAATCTCAAAAATCCCTAATCTCTTTCCCCCCCCATTCCCGCCGCAAAACATGCGGTCTACGCAAGTAATGAAATTGAATAATCATGCGGTCTACGCAAATAATGAAATTGAATGATCGTGCGGTCTACGCAAGCAAAACATGCGGTCTACTCAAGTAATGAAATTGAATAATCATGCGGTCTACGTAAGCAAAACATGCGGTCTACGCAAATAATGAAATTGAATGATCGTGCGGTCTACGCAAGCAAAACATGCGGTCTACGCAAGTAATGAAATTGAATGATCGTGCGGTCTACGCAAGCAAAACATGCGGTCTACGCAAATAATGAAATTGAATGATCGTGCGGTCTACGCAAGCAAAACATGCGGTCTACGCAAATAATGAAATTGAATGATCGTGCGGTCTACGCAAGCAAAACATGCGGTCTACGCAAAGAAATTGAACAAACATGCGGTCTACGCAGGTAATGGATTTGAACAATCATGCGGTCTACGCAAGCCAAACATGCGGTCTACGCAGGTAAAGAAATTGAACAAACATGCGGTCTACGCAGGTAATGAAATTCGAATAAGCATGCGGTCTACGTAGGCAAAACATGCGGTCAACGCAGGCAATGAAATTGAACGAGCGTGCGGTCTACGCAGGTAGTGTGTATGAGAAGAGTTGAATATACACATGTAAGTAAAAACATGTCATCCACGATGCTGGGATGTAAAGTACTGTAACACAGCATAATTGAAACGATTTGTGGAATTCACAAGATATGAAAAGGATACGGGACGGGACGTTCTTCGCACGTATCGAGCATTGCTCGCAGGTGTTGTGGCCTGAGGTCAACTCAAAGGTTCACATTTCAAAAGTGCGCTTTCCCGCATTGTCTCGAGTGATGAAGGTGCCAAACCCTGTAGTTAACCCGAACAAAGGTGCGGAAGGCGCGTTGACCGCAAGGGGAGTTTTATCGGTATCAGTTCCGACACTTTGCTACCCTGCCATTCTATGCTTTACTTTCCTTTTTTTACTGGTAGTTTAAGCATCATTGCACTGCCTCGGGCAGGCTTTATTTTCTCCCAAAATTACATATTTTGCAAAATACGTGACGAGAATGAAACAACTATTTTGTTCAAAAGATGTTGCACTTGTAAGCTTTCTATGCATTGCATCGCAAGGTGTCACACCACAATGTGAACGAAATTGAACATGTTTTGAATATTGAGTACTTGCATCGTAATAATCAGGTAGTGAACCGACTTACAACTCGATAAACAAAACAAAGGCATAATATAACCAAACAAGTATGAATACAACTCGATAAACAAATCAAGGGCTCAAAGAGAGTGAAATACAGCTCGATAAGCAAATGTACAATAACTTGACAAGCGGACAGGTGTGACTCCGCAAGAATCGATCACTGGGGGAGGGATCGGAGGTGGTCAAGTTCCCCAATGCCTAGCATAAATAGCTCAGGGAACCAGGAGGAAGCCCACCGGCCGGGGGTAGAGGCCACCGGCTACAAGGAATGGCCACCAGACATAAAATTGTTCGGTCGGCAAAATATTATGGTCGGTCGGTAGAATATTTGGCCGGCCGGCTGTTAATGAGGGAATCACCAGAATGTTGACACCTGTCCTCCACCCAACCTTATCTCTTACAAAAGGCCCCAGCTTCGTAGTTTTTCTCAATTCCACACTGATTTGCTCCAATGGAAGAATTCTTGCTCAAAATCTCACAGCTTGGGTTACTAGCTTGGATGGCTCGGAAAAGTTGAATTTCCGGGGTTTCGGCATAAGTGCACTATTCACTCTGGGTCGTACCCCGTTGCATCTCCCGTTTCTTCATGCTGCGGCAAGGTTTTGGAATCCGGTGACGCATGTTTTTAGCTTCGCTGGGCAAGAGATATGTCCTACCTTTGAAGATTTCCGAGCCTTAATGGAGTCCGAGCGCGAAGAGGAGCTCCTGCCCCAACTTAATTTTGGTCATGCCCAATCCTTAGGGCGCATGTGCGGACTTAGTATGCGTGATGCTCGGTCCCTAATTTGCGACGGGATGCTGGACATTCCGAGTTTGGCCAATCGATTTTCTGATGCTGGTGATCGCAGCAGATAACATTATAAATTTTTTAATTTTTTTAATAATTTTTTGATTTTTAAACTAAAACCTTCGGTCAAAATGTTTAAATAAGAAGTTGTGGGAAAAGTTCTAACTTGCTTTGAACGGAACTACTTCATTTGATTGGAATCCACTTTTTCAAACTTTGTTTAATTTGATTTTTCATAAAATGTTTTTACTTTTTATATGGATCTAATTTTGTTTGAGTTATCATTCGTTTTTAATAAAAAAAAGATTTGTGTCTTAGTTCTTTTTTGACATATTTTATTTTTAGAGAAATGAAGATTAGGGGCATCCAAAAAATTTTTAAAAATAAATGACTAAAACACGAAGAAAAAAATATTACTAAAGACATATGAAAACTCCTTAAAAACAAAATTTTAAAAATCAAACCAAACAGAATCTAGGATCTCACCTTGTTTGGTTTATTTCAATTTTTTAACAATTGAGTTTTTTGTTTTTTATCTTATTTTTAGTGAATTTTTTTTGATATTGTAAGAATTTTTTTTATTGTTTAGATGTGCATAATTTAAATACACTTATAAGATAAAATAGGGAGACTTACGTGTAGATCTTAATATGTAGATTTATTTTCTAATAAATTTTATGATAATTAATGAAATTTTTTGTCAAACACTATTAAAAAATCTCACTAATTGTTAATTGTTAGTGATAATTTGAAAATTTTGTTATAAAAGAGTCAATAATTATAAGTTTTAGCGACAATTTAAAAAAATGTTACAAAAAGCCATTAATTTTCAACTTGCAGTGTTAATTTGAAAAATTCGTCATATAAAAATATCAATAATTAAAAAATTTAGCAACAATTAATAACAATCATGATAAAAAAAAAAAGTCATTAATTGTCTATTTTTAACGACATACGTAATAAAGCGTCACAAAAAATTATTTTTAGCAAAATTTTTTTGAGGACTAACTTTGAATAGAACTTAATGGTAATTAAGTCCAACAATTAGGATCTATTGATAGTTTATCCAATAAAATAAAATACTTAAAAATATTTTTTAGGTACATGTAAAAAATTAAAAAAATATAAAAAATAAAAAAATTTAATTTTCAAAAAATTCATTTTAAACCAAACAAGAACATCGACCATAATTGATCCAACCTATTAACTAGGCAGTGGCGCCGAACCACCGAGAATACCTTCTCTTTATAATGGGTATGACAATATTTTCCATTCTCCCCTACCTAATTTTCTTAAAATATTTGAATTTGATTTTTGTGCACGAAAAAAGATTAGGAGCTCTAAAAGAAGAGTTCTAGAGAACTCTAATAGTGTGTGGCTCCCACAATAATGTAATGTATGTGTCTTTTTTTTTTTTTCATTGCCAAATCATTAGAGATTAGAGCTGTGCATAGAGCTCCCAAAATTAGAGGGAAGTATGAAACTCATCCTCCAATATGTCCACATCCCTTTTGTCTTTTTGCATTCTAATTTGCTTCCTCAGGCTCAGGACCAAAGCAACCCCAACTTTTTTTTGATATTATATGCCCAAACACAACGACTCACACACCCAACAGCACATACCAATCCAACCTCAACACCCTCTTCTCTTCCCTCTCCTTCAATTCCACCACCTCCACCAATGGCTTCTCCAACTCCACTGCCGGCCTCAGCCCCCCGACATCTTCCTCTGCCACGGCGATGTTTCCACTGACGTTTGTCAGGACTGTGTATCCAATGCTACTAAACAAGTACTAAAAAAGTGTCCCAAGTTGAAAGATGTCACAATTTGGTATGACACCGGACTTGAATGTTATGGAATGTAATAAATGTCTTTGAGAAGGTATCTCAAATTTTCCGAGTTGCTGTGATGGAAACCAAGGTGGGAGAATTTTGTTTCCAAGTTATAATGTTCGGTATGAGTTGTACCGGTTTTACAACACCACCGGCACTGTACCAGCACCTCCTCCACCAGTCCTTCCCCCTCTTCCTCCTCCTCCTGCAAGCAAGACTCTGTTTGGATAGATGGATTTTGAAATTGAATTTTCTTGTTGATGCAGGAAAGGGAGGAATCTCATCGCAAGTACTTGTCGCCATCAATGTTTCAATTGGGGGCTCTGTATTGCTTATCATTCATTATAGGATTCGGTTTCATGTGTAGAAAAGGGAAGAAGAAACACGATGCTGTTGAATCAGATATTGGTAAGACTAAAAAAATAAAAATAAAAACTTGTTTACTATCTTCTCTTGCTTTCAAATTCATTACATTTAGGTTTTGTTGTGTCCAGTTGGGAATGAAATTACATCAGTACAATCCTTGCAATTTGATGTGGCTACAATTCAAGTCGCCATGAACTTCTCTGACAATAACAAAATTGGTCAAGGTGGAATGAAATTACATCAGTACATCCCTTTTGTCTGTTTGCATTCTAATTTGCTTCCTTATCCTCAGAAGCAACCCCAACTTTCCTATATTCTTATTGCCCAAATACAACCACTTACATTCCTAACAGCACATAACAATCCAACCTCAACACCCTCTTCTTAACTCTTTCCTCCAATTCCACCACCACCATCAATGGCTTCTCCAACTCCATAGTCTACAGCCTCTTCCTCTGCCGTTGCGATGTTTCCACCGCGGTCTGTCAAGACTGTGTAACCACTGCCATTACAAAAGTAGTCCAGTGTTGTTCCAAGACGAAGCTTGCACTACAAGAAAAAGGACATACAGTGACCTTTTTTTTTATGACGTTTTCCAGAAACGTCGTGAAATCTGTCCAGATTTTTCAAATTCCAAAATAATTAAACTAAGCCATCTCGTTTTGTGCGCCGATTATTTCTTTTAAACAGTGGCTCAACTCAAGGCTATGACATTCTTCAATTCTGATTGAACAGAGGCGTGACTTCAGGAAGAGAAAGAAATTGAGGCGTTGGATCTTCGAGGCATCAGATCTTCAATCTCTATCAATTCTTTGGTTGTTTGATCTGAAAAATCTTTTTCTACTCTTGATTTGAACTTATATCTTCCTGATTGTTCGAATCCCTATGATCTAAGTCGATCTAGGGCTCAAGGTTAGGGTTTTCTGGAGCGTATATCTTGCAGATTGTTTGAATCCGTATGATCTAAATAGATCTAGGACTCAAGGTTCGGGTTTTCTGATATAGATTTGCTACATTCACACAAGATCTATAAATTTCATGGCTAAAACTAACGATTTGGAATTTTTTTCTCTCGATTTAGTGTTTGAATTTTGGGGAATCTCTGAAGGTACCCTTCAGAGTCAACGATGTCCTTCCAGCTCTTCCTCGGCAGATTTCGTGGCCTGTGCTCAACAATCTCCACAGCGCCGTTGACTTGTTGCCGTCGTTCGTCGGATCGGTCTCCCCTACCAATGGGTCGATTGAGTGGAAAGGGGCTTGCTTTTTCGATAACGAAGCTCGGCTTGAGTTCATCGGCGGTGATTGGGGTTTGGGCGGCGGTGTTCTTCACCTCAAGGTTCGCTCTTTTTATCACTTGTATACATGTGTATGATTCACTACAAGAAAAAGGGCATACAGTGACGTTTTTTTTTATGACGTTTTCCAGAAACGTTTTTTTTATGACACTTTGTTTTTTTCAATTTCTTTGATTGTAATAGAATTTGATTCAATAATAGTATTCATTTGCCTTTATTAATTGTAACATGACTTCCCTTCTTGTGTTTTTTTTCTTTTCTTTTCTTTTCTTTTCTTTTCTTTTCAAACAATATTGTGTTTTTTCATTTTTTTGGGTGGAAATTCTGTATGATGGTCATTTTAGCATATCTGACTTTTGTTTCTCATGTAGGTGGTTGGAACAATATGCATCCTCTTCACTCTATCCCCCGAACTTGCACCACTTCTGGGGCTACTTATGGTTATGGTGTCTGTTTTAGTTGGTAATTTTTTGTTTTTTTGTTTTTTTTTATTGGAAACAAAAGAAATTTTATTATAAAGTAATAGTCTGTTCTGTAATTTGCCTTTGAACTTCATGTAGTTTTTCTTCACCATAAACATGCATTAGAAAAATTGTCTATGGTTTTGTTTTCTCCTTTTTCATATTTTACAAATTCTTGGAAATCTTCAACTGTAGATTTATGTGCATTAAGATGTTGGGTAATTGTCTAATTGATGATGTTTCTATTGATTGGGTAAACAAGTACAATAAGTTTGAAGCCTAAACAAAGCTGTGGGAAGGACAACAACTAAGGAGCCTTTTTGATATGACTCGTGCCCGTATTTATCTTGATTATAAGTTAGTATGATGTTGGTCACTAATAATTTTATTTTATTTTTGCCACTGAACCTGTAGAATCCTATAATGTGATGATCGGTACTCTCTCACCTCTCTCTTTCTCTCTCTCTCTCTTGTTCGTTCGCTCTACTTTGTTTACTTTGTTTCTGAACTTTAATCGGTACTCTCTCTCTCCTCTCTCTCTCTCTCTCTCTCTCTCTTGCTCACGCGCTCTACTTTGTTTACTTTGTTTCTGAACTTTAATCGGTACTCTCTCTCTCACCTCTCTCACTCTCACTCTCTCTCTCTCTCTTGCTCGCTCACTCTATTTCTTTCGAATTTTACTGCTTGTAGAGGCAATGTAATTTGGTAATTTGGATTCAGTTGAGCATTGGAGTATAACACTGAAGTTTCTCTAAAACTTTTGGATTAATTTGTAATTCATCAACTTTTGGATTAATCTGTATATAATTAATTACATTTATAATCTGGTCGCACATCTCTCTTTGATTTAATCTGGAAGCACACTTCTACTTGAGGGGGGCTGAATTAAATTGGTTTACTTGTGCTTCACATGTAGAAGACAACACATTTTTGTTCTTTACTGTTACATGCCTATATTCTCGATTGTGCATGTCTGAATTGTCAGATGCTCTTTTCACTTTTTTGCCACCATTATAATTGTAATTTTGTATTGATTCAGCATTTCCTGTTGTAACTGGAATTATTAAACTAGTTCTGATAGCAGCTCTGTAATGTGATGAACACTTAATGATTAAATTCATGGATATTGCCTTGATTTTCTCTCATTCCAGGTAAAGAAAAAAATTTTAACACCTAAGAGTAAAGTCCCTGCCCAGAAGCTTATAAGCAACTCAGATTTTGTTGGTGACAATGAGGCAATTCCCTTGTAACTTCATTTTCTTTTGCTATTGATGCAGGTCAGATGTAGACGAAGGGGGTGAGACTATCAGCATCAATTACTCAATTGCTGTACTCAATCCTTTTCAGGTAGGTCTCCAATTGATACCCTTTTAGCATTTTCCCTGTCAAGATAATATTGTGTTGTCTTGTAGGTCTCCAATTGGTACACCCTTTTAGCATATCTTTCTTCAACAGTTGTTTCATAGAAGGTCTTATTAGGTAATGGAAACACAAACTTAATGCATTTACATAACAGACGGACCAGTTTTTCAGAAGTTTCATTCCATCGTTTTTCCTTTAAAATGTTTCCTTAAATTTCACTTGATTCCCTGTTGAATACACTTCATTTTCTATCATTTGTGAAAAATTCATGATTTGTGCATACAACAATGTAGAGTTCTGCATTCTGGCTTAATCTGATCAGGACATTGAGATGAGTTCTATGCATGAAATATGTCCAGAAAACTGGCGGAATAACCATTTCAGTTCTATGCATACAATGAACTATTTCTCATTTTATGTGTGAAGCTATTATTTTAGGGTGCTAAATGTTGGTCAACTTATGGTTACTTTCTAGTTCATTTCTGTGTAATTTGTTATGCAGGTTCATTAACTTAAAGGAGCACATAACAGGTTCCTTCACATATCATTTATTGTCCATTTGTATATTTTCTATGCCGTTAGTTTATGCCTAATCTTTGGGATATTATCATATTTTTACTTGCTGATTTTATGATCTTTGATCTCATAAATGTTTGGCCTATAAAGCGTAATTTTCTTGATGATAAAGGTTAGGACAAAATATTTGATAACTGTTTTTAGAAAACCTCGGCAATTGATTATAGAGTGAGATTAGCATTTTACCTCTTAGGAGTGCATTAAACCTTCTTTATCTTATTATGGATGTTGTCTGGACATAATTTCTGTATCCTTTCCACATGATTAATTTGTTCTTGATGTAACTTGGCTGTTGATACTCATATGATTGGCAGAATGCACTATTAATTAGTTATAATTGTTTTTTCTCCTAGGCAAAAGCAGTATTAATTTTAATCATTGATGTGATCAACAAGTGGGAAATAAGTTTCCAATATTCTAGTTGGTTGAATCACTTCAGATATATCAAGTATACATAATTACATTTTCTGGTCCAAGTCTTTGGCTGTTATTTTTTTTTATTTATTTGTTTTTTCTTTCATCCCAACTTGAATATAGTTCTAAAGTAGAAGAGTTCTATTGCAAGGGCCACTTTCTGGTTGTTGTTCTATTGCAAGAGCTCTCTCTCCCTCACATAGACACAACTATGCACAAGCACATTTTGTTGGCAACTGTGATATATATGAAGAACATCAAAGTGGTGAATGTGAATCTGATTCATAATAGCACAAGCACATTTTGTTGGCAAGTATTAATTAGTTTATTTATTTATTTATTTTTTAAGATGGGAATCTGCTCTAAGTTTGAGCTGCAAAAACAGTGTCACCACACAGCATGTTGTTTAGATACTTCCCTGACCAATTTCCTTTTTTCATAATCTCTGTGAAGATTTATAATATCATATCTCCTACATTACTACTAATTAGATTCCATGACATTTGCAATTGCAACAAGATGGCCATCAATGTTGTGTTTGTTATTAATCTCTTGTGGTTTTGACCTTTTAGTAATTCATCAATCATAGCTTTAAGCAGTCTGCCATTGCATCAGGTTATTGATGTGGGTGGTAAGGACTTCAGGTTGGGAGACCTCTGTGATATATATGAAGAACGTCAAAGTGGTGAATGTGTAGCGTGTTGAATCAGGGTGTGCCTGGCGCAAGCTGAATGTGCAGCGTGTCTTGGATGAATCGACTAAAAACCATGTTAAAATGCGGTCAAAGGAAGCTGAAAAGAAGCTAAGACCATGAAAGTATGTTGTGGATTTGATTTGCAGAATCTCTTCTTCATAATTAACTGGTGGATTAAACATGCTTATATATCTCTCTCTCTCTCTCTCAAACACTAATTTTATGCTTTTGCATCTATATCCATTAATAATTTTTTGATATGTATGTGCTGCATAAAGGCTTTATGTTTTGCTATCCACATGCCTGAGTAAGATGTAGTTTAATGGGCATATGCAGGAATTTTACCTCTTGAGATTTTGCCTTCTGGTTAATGTTTCATTCTTGCTCTTTCCAGAGAATTTTATACACTTTATCCTTTTTTTCTGTTACCAAGATTTTATTTAACTCAAAAGCTCTAATTAATGTTATTGGCACATTTGTGGTTTCTTTTCCTTTGAAACTTTGTTTAAAGTTGTATATGACCAGAACCTGTATAAGTGTACAATGTAAATTTTCAGAGTAAAGTTCTGTTGAATACTTGGTTATTTTTATAAAGGTCATCCATATTTTGCATCCTTGGTGTTAATGTAAAGGTGGTTTCTGTCTTTACAATGTAATCCATGACAAACTAATTCACGAGATCACTCAAGTCATCATGCAGATGGTGGTGATAGTAACTGCAGTATGTCCTCTCCTCCCCCAACCAAAAAAAAAAAAATGGAGTAAATTCTTGAGTTTTTATTTATTTATTTATGGGTACCTAGAATTATGGTTCAACAGTAATAATAATATACATTGACAAAAAGATCGTATACACTCTGTATTGAGATTTATCATTTTTAAATACTGTGCTCATTAGATTTTTAGAACATTGCTTATGAAATACACATGCTTAAATGGTTTGTGTGTTTGCAGCTGCCATATGTGTTTCTAAGTTACATTTTTATGCTTCCAAAATGATTAAGATCAAGTAGAAATGATTAATGTTCTTATTTTGGTTTGCTGAATTAACTTTTTTGTTTATTCATATACATCAGCGGTTTCTGAATTAATTTGTGTTTTCATTTTTCAGGTCAGAAATTTTTTGGAGAGATGCAAAATATGGTTCAAGAATTAAAGAACTTAGTTTTTTAAGTTTTTTCAATTTTTAATATATGTAAGCACAGATAATTTTTTTTTATTTAATTCCTTTGTATATAGTTTTGAATATTTAATTTCCATTTATGAAATATATGACGTTATTCTATTCAATATGTGGTTATGATTCAAAATATAGTATATAGTGTGTATTACATTATTCAAATGTGCATACAAAAATAATATTGATTATTTTTTAAATATGTAGCACTTTTTTTTATCACAGATTTTATTAGTTATTAATCACACTTAAAAGATGTGATCTAAATATTTTTAAGCACACTTAAAAAGTGTGATTAAAAATGACCATTTTTAATCACACTCCTAAAGACCACACTTTAATAAAACTTAAAAGGTGTGATTAAAAAACATACATCACACCAAAAAAGTGTGATCTTTATCTATATTTGTAGTAGTGCGTCATCACCAAAGTTGCCTCGGCTCGGGAACTTGGGTACGGAAGGGGAAGGTCATGCAATGAGCACCCCCGCTCGCCCAATCAAAGATCGGCCACTACTAAACATGATATCTTGTCTTTGAAAACACATGTGTTCTTATTCCGATTATCAGCTAGAATTACTATGTGATGCGCACAACATACAAGTATAGACTGGATCACCTAAGTTGGAACAAAACATCTCATGTTTGTTTTTTAAAGCGGTTTGCTACTCGTAAGTAGGCTAAAATGTGGATTTTGCCACCCTCAAGTGGGCTTAGGAAAACATGATTTTGCCA
>NW_021028260.1:806634-831441 GCF_004153795.1 Camellia sinensis | reverse complement strand
CTTGCTGAGGATGATCAATCTGTGGAAGACTAGTCACCATATTCTTTTGATGGAGCAACTTTAAACCAGAGAAGTTCAGATGCCCATAGCGAAAATGCCATAGCCAAGCTAAATCTTTCACCATAGCAGAAAAGCAAGGAAGGATATCATTCTGGATGTATAGAGGAAACATCCGATTTGATGTCATATTCACTTGAGTGATCAGACCCATCTTTGGATCATGAATTCTGCAGGTTCCTTCTTTAATGATGATCTCATATCCCTTTTCTTGAAGTTGACCTACACTCAATAGATTAGTTTTCAAACCTGGTACATAAAACACATTTGAAATAGTCTGTTTAGCACTTTTGGAAGTCTGAATTTGAATGGTGCCCTTCCCCATAACAGAGATAGTAGAATCATCTCCAAATTTGACAGTGGAATGGAAGGACTCATCTAATTCAGAGAATATAGACTTGTTTCCACACATATGATTACTAGATCCTGTGTCCAAGTACCACATTCTTTTATGGGTATCTTCAGTTATGTTGCAAGCCATAAGAAGAGAAACCTCTTCTTCCTTCTCCGCAAAATTTGATTTTGCTCCCCTTTCTTGATACAATTTAGTCCTACATTCAGAACGATAATGACCATACCTTTGACATCTGTAGCATTTGACTTTGGATTTGTCAAATGGTTTTGATTCCTGGTTTCCACTTTGATGATTATCTCGTCCTTTACCTCTACCTTTGGGGTCATGAACTTGATTGCCATGTGTGGAGTGATCATTGTTACTGCTGCTGCTTCTTCCCCTTCCTTGACCGTATCCCTTCTTTTGGAAAGATTGGTTGTTGAATGAGTATTGTAGCTGCAATGCTTGCTCCACTGCTACATGCTGATTAATCCGTTGCTCGTGGACTCTCAGCGAACTCATCAATTCTTCAATGGAAAGGGCATCAAGATCCTTTGATTCCTCAATCGAGCAGACCACGTGTTCAAACTTCAAGGTCATCAATCGAAGAATCTTCTCGATTATGGTAATGTCTTCCATCTTGTCTCCGCTGGTTCTCATCTTGTTTGCGATGGACATGGTTCTGGAGAAGTATTCCTCAATTGACTCTGTCGGTTGCATGCGAAGAGTCTCAAATTCCACACAAAGTGTTTGAAGGTGTGCTCATTTCACCTTTGCAGTACCTTGATATTTCTGCTTCATTGCGTCCCATATTTGTTTTGAAGTATCTTTGGTGAGAATCGTCTCCAAGATTGTTCGATCAATTGCTTGGAACAAGTAATTCTTTACCTTCAGGTCCTTCAATCTCTGTTCTTCTAGCTTCGTTTTTTTGAGTATCCGTCAAGGTGCTAGACTCTGTTTCTGGAAAACCAGTTTCAACGAGATGCCAATATTCTTTGGATCTCAAGAAATTTTCCATCAGCATGCTCCAATGGTCATAGTGACCATCAAATCTAGGTATAGCAGGTTGCACAAAAGTCTCTAATGCCATTAAGAGAGATTGACTGCTATTGCTCAGAAATAAAAAAAACAAACACCAGAGAGTAGACAAGAGCTTCAGCTCTGAGTACACTGTCTACTTTCCAATTCAGAGTATTTGGCTCTGATACCACTGATACGAAATTGGGAGAAAAACTTATGGAAAAATTGAAGTACTTTATTCACTGTAATCAGCTACTTAAATAGTAGAGTACATGAACTAACACAACAACAAATAAGGAACTAACTGACTGTGAAAAAACAAATTTAGGAACTGACTAACCACAGTTGTAATAGACTCCTATGGACTTGATAAACTAATAGACTCCTAAAAACTTGGACAAGCAAAGACTTAATCAAATTAAACTTTTAACAAAGAAATGTAAGTATATATTTTTCTTAATATAAATAATCTACTTTTTCAAGCAATAAAAGTTAGTCCACATTAGCAAAACTAGACCCTCTAGTTCAAATGAAGGATTGGTGGGAAGTTGTTTTATTATATTTTTGTCTTTTGTTTGTTGATATTTTTTAAAACATTATGCATATAAATATATATTTTAAGAAACAAGGTTTTTAATAAAAATATTAGATAAATAAAAATAAAAATAAAAAAACTAACTGTAAAAAATTAATAAAGATGCAAATCGGATCACATATCTTAAGTGGGCTTGGCTGGCGATTCGTTTGTTTTGCTTGCAATGTGACTTCCGTGGGCCCATTGGACTTTAGCTTCCATTTGGGCTTTCTTTGTTTTGCTTGCAATGTGACTTCCGTGGGCCCATTGGACTTTAGCTTCCATTTGGGCTTTCTTGTATGTTTATTTTTATTTTTGTATTTTTTTCCCTTTTTTGGCGTGGCAAATGAATTCTCTCCAAATGAATTGGGCTCATGTGTGGCATCAACACAACAACAACTTTTCAACGCCACTATGATCTTGGAGAAGTTATGGGCCAATCTTATGGATCAGACTTACTTACTAATAAGTTTAGTTTTAAATATTTGAAGTTGGTCAAAAGTTGATCACCTTAAGTTATTTTGTTAATTCATATATTTTTTATTTGTTGGTTTGGGGAAAATTGTGTGGCCCGCTATGGGGCGTGGAGGGAGCCGTGGCCTGTGTGGTCGCACCCGCGATGTGGTGT
Organism: Camellia sinensis; assembly: GCF_004153795.1. NCBI lineage: Eukaryota > Viridiplantae > Streptophyta > Magnoliopsida > Ericales > Theaceae > Camellia > Camellia sinensis. The sequence goes on along the minus strand of NW_021028260.1, from coordinate 828,828 downwards.
TGGCGACTGTGATGGTGTGTTTGCGTCCGCAATCTGTTTTATATAAAAATAGAGTAGCACACGAATTATCTCATTTTCGGATTCCTTTTCTCTTTTTCACTCCTCTAGAAGATTTAGCCCTAATTTCTTAGGCTTATATGTTAATTTCGGAGTGTCTACGCGTGGGTTTGATCTCCAACTCTTTCTCAGTTGTTGGAGAGCTTGGTGAGGGTTTCGGTTTAATCTCAACCAAATCTTATTTCGGGCTTCAAATGATACTTTTACCTTCTCCTCTTCCCGTCAAGAGGCAGGGTTGTATTTCTCTAACTCAATACGAGTTTGTTAATAAATTTGTGGTATTTTGAATATGCAAACCATGTTATTGTTGTTATGTTGATGTTATTTGGAAAATCATAAGTTGTGGATTGAAGGTTTAGTTAAATTGGGTGTTGATTATTGAGATTCTAGCGGTCAAACTTATTTTCTACATATAAATTTGCATATGGGTGATTTTATTTGGAAAAACCCAATTTGTTGAAAACCCCAAGTGTATATGATTTTGGAATTTGAAAATTTGATGAGCTGTTGAAATTGATAAAACTGTAATGAGTATTATGTTATGGAAGTAAAATTGGTGAAAGTGAGTGTGTTGGGAAACAATGGTGCTACATGCACCAATTAGTGTAATTATGTCACATCATTAATTGATATACTAGTTAGTACACTAATTTATGCATAGAACATTATTTGTTGAGAAATTGAGAGTATGATTTGTGAAATAAAGTTGTTGGTAAATTGTGAGTAACCATTAGAAATGAAAATGGTTTGTTTTAATGATTGTTAATAACTCACACATTATGATGTCTTGAAAAGGATAAAAACTCATTGTTAAACAGAGGTGTAAATCACACGTTTTATAGGATTTGGATAACAACGGACATAATTAAGAAAGCAATTTGATCTTAATTGAATTGTTGAGATAGAATTGTGAGGTTTGGATGTGGTGCTTAGCGATGGCCACTGGTGAGGAAGTGTAACTCATATTGTACACTAGTAAGTGGGGTTGGAAAAAATTTAGAAGTGAATGGAAATGGACTCCATTTGAATGAAATGATGCAATCTTTCGTGATATCTCTCCATATGAAAAGATGTAACCCTAGAGTCATAACTTTTATGAACAGTCACAAATACTTTTATAAATACCATTCCCATGGCATTCATTTGTTAAGAAGTTTTAGGATTCATACATTATATCTAGGCAAGTATATAAGAGAGAATACATGACACAAATTAGTTCGCTGTATACACAAAAAATTGTGCAATTCCTAGAGGCAGAACGTCCATTAATCGCTAGCATAAGTGGCGAGAGTGAAATTCCGTCTTCAAGACACAATGTTCAAATACTGATCTCGGTCACAATCTATATTAACTTGACAAAATTTCTATAAGAAATTTATAGTATTTTATTTTATTATTTATTTGCATTAAATTAATTTTTTCGAAAATATTTTTCTACAAGTGGTGCTCAATGATGGCCAGGATTAGGTGACGCTTATCTATACTCACTAACAGAATGCGACTTTTTATAGTGCATTGGTTTGGGTGGTGCTTAAGACAACCATAGTTGGATTGATTAGATATGTGTATGCATAAGGAGTTACTGGGAATTAGAATTGATAAAGGAAATGGGTCAATTGAATAAGGAATTTAGATAGGTAGAGAATGATTTAATTGAACAAAGACTTGTGTTAGGAAACGTATTGAGTTTGTTATATATATATATATATTATCATGATCATTTATGTTTGTGAGGTTGTATTAGTTTTAGAAATGTTTCTTATTGGGTTATATGCTTACCCTATGTTACTGAAATCTTAAGTATTAATGTTATGCAAGATGTGGAGATGAAGCGTTGGACTGTGTGTTAGAGTGGAGTAAGGTTGCTCTATTTATTTGTAGGTTGTAGGCCATTTATTTATAGGCCAAATGCCTTTCATGTAAGGATTGTACTCTTGTAATTGATATAAGTCTTTGGACATTTCAATTAATGTATGAGATTACTGTTTGTCCTATATAAATCATGTTCATATCACTTATTAGATCTTAATGGTGGGTTGTATGTAGCTGAACAACCCATGTAATGTTTGTAATTATTATATCAATTTACATGAGAGACATAGTATTTATTTAACTCATTATTATCTATTATTTAATTATTTAATCTCATGAGTTGAATCTTGAAAATTTGAGGCGTGATTAAGTGTAAGATTCACCATAAAAGAATCCAATCTCCATCATATATTTAATATTTAAAAAAAAAAAAATGGACACTTCTAGATTTACTGCACCTAATAATAAGGACCAAACAAACCAACCACCCTAAAATGATTGACCATGTGCTCATGACAGATGAGACTCGCAGGGATTGGGACCCCTCCCCTCTCCTTTGCTATATAAAACCTTTGAAAGAAGCTTAATGAAATCCATTTAAGATATAGATAACAAAAATCGCATGTGAACTTGTGTTATATTATAAGGCATCAAAAAATAAGTAAATAAATAAATAAAAATTGGTAGATTATAAGTTGCATATGCTCACATGGTTTTTTTTATTTTTTTCCCCGAAGTAATATAAGAATTTTGAACAATTTTAAGTAGGAATGAGATGATTATTTTTTGTCTTTCTAATAAACTGATTATTCTCTTATATTAATGAACAACGATTCTATTTTATTTTTTATTGAATCAAAAATAAGAATGAAATTTTACTCAATCTGTTCTAACTCCAGATTTAGAAGATCGAGGATTAAACCCCACATACAATAGAATTTGGGGTGCTTGCTGTGCACTCAGCATAGCAGGCACTGCTTGGCGGCTTTATGGGTTCATTTTGGGATCTATTTTAATAATCTGAATCGTTCACATTTTATATTACATCGAGTAGAACATAGCTGCCAAAAATCAAATTAATCGGATATTGTTAACCCCTTCATCCACTCACATTTGTATCTTGAAAAATAAATGACATTGTAATTTAAAATATTAAAATGAATACAAATGTAAGTGGATGACAGGGTTAATGATATCTAATTAACTTAACTTTTGACAAGCATGTTCTACTCGATGTACTCTAAAATGTGAACGGTTCAAATTATCAAAACGGATCCTGAAATAAGCCCATAAGACTGCACAACAATACTTGCTGTGTTGGGTGCACAACAGACACCCCAATCCCATACAATAGAGCTAAGCACTTATTTTAGTAAACCAAATACTACATTCCAACAAAATGACCTTGAAATTGGCAACAATTTTACATACCAAACCGACAGAAATTGATATACAATTTTTTAAGGGCATAATTTAAATTAAATGAACCAAAATAAAATTTTAATAAAAATATATAGCACTAATGAGGTAATAAAAAATATCAAAAGTGATTCCCATATCAAATTTTGTCAATCTTATTAATATCAGATAGATACAAGAGTGATATTATAACTTCATTTATTTAAATTTTTTTATGACGTGATTTTGCAACTTAAGAGTTAATTATCATTATTAAAAGTAAAAAACTAAATTAAAATTTTAGAAAAATATGTTTTATTGATTATATGTATGTTTCTACGATGGCCAAAGAACACACTCATTATATTTATTTTTCAATGAAAAGTAAATAAATGGTGGAAAGAGACACACATGTTACCATATGAAGAACAATATTGTCAAGATTCAAAGTCCGTTTTGGATAGATATTTGGCATAGTGATGTGGACCCCTGTTTTATCCTGCTTCAAAAGTAATTAATAGTATTATTCACTGTCTTTATTATAAACAGATAATGACATTGATGTTACATGTCCCAAATCTATCTGTATCCCATCTGTATTTTCCATATGATAGGATATTTTCAAAATTGTTGTAACTAATATACTCAAGAATTATTCCATCTTTCTCTCATTTTCATTATACCTTGATGGAAAAAAATAATTTTTTTGTTTAAAAAAGAATATATATATATATATATATATAAAATAAAAATAAAAACTAAAATTCATTTGCCATTGAAGTTTTTGAACTACAAAAATACATGTTTTAGTTTTAAGTCGTTTCAGTTATTCATATTTTTTAACTAATTTGATTTTGCTTCCTATCCAAGCCTTATTAGAGCATCTCCAACGGTTACTCAGATTTGTCACCAAATTTGAGTAAAAAATGACTCATTTTACCAATTTGATACCACTCGCTCCAACGGTGCACTTTCATCAAATTTGTGCCAGGGACAATCGGTTGGTCGACCGGTTAAGCGAAATTTTTTTTTTTTTGATTTTATTTTATTTTATTTTTTGAACTTTTTGAACCTTTTAGTGGTCGACCGGCTGGTCAACCGGTTAGGCAAATTTTTTTTTTTTTTTTTTTTTTTTTTTTTTTTTTCCCTTTTGTTGGTCAACCGGCCGGGCAACCGGCTGGTTGACCGGTTGGTCTCTCCCAACGGTTAGGAACAGTGATTTGGTAAAATGCTTCGCCTGTTCTCATTTTGGTACAAGATTTGCTGAATTCTGGATTTGATATCGATTTGGTGAAACGGTTGGAGCTCAAAAAAGTGACTTTTTCATCAAATTTTGAATTTGATATCACGTTTGCTGAAGCGCTGGAGATGGTCTTAGGATCCCCCCAAAAAAATCTAAATTGTTATAGTAGAATCAAATTTTAAGAAAAAGAATATATTACTTACACTTGATTCTCTCAATTATCATTGTTATCTCTCTTAATTTTAGAATTGTACAATTACTAGTTTCACTCCTTTGGGAATAGTTTTTGTATGATATATTATAATTGAAGGGTCTAAATATATAAGAAGAATACAGTAATTTTTAATAATAATTGAAGAGGATAAAATGTAATTAACTCAAAAGAAAAATAGTACATATTTCTTTTTTTGAGGGTCACCATTTCGAATCACTTTCTAAATTTTATTAAGGAAAATTACACTGATCTCCATTAAAATTTGAAAAAAAAATATAATAAACCTTACAGTTTAGACATAATTATATTAACATTTTAATAAAGTTAAATGGACCAAAACTAGTGTAAATGTTGTGAAAATATAAAAAAATAAACAACGTAAAATATACACTTTTATGTAAAAAAATATGGTAATATTATTTTTTTATCCATATAACTAATAAATTATTAATAAAAAGAGGACTTAAGTATTTAAATCATGAAGAAGCCCAATATAATTATGTCAAAATTATAAACCTTACTATATTTTTTCCATAGCTCAAGGGAGGTCAATGTAATTTACTCATTTTATTAATAAGTGTGTGAGTGATTTTCTGACCACACTGCCCGCTTAGTAACCAGCTGGAGAGCACCAGCAGAATAGATGATACCTGGCTAACCTGTAACAAAAAGAGAAGATTCCGGCGGTGGTTTGTCCACCTGGGGGCACTCCGACGATCAAGTCAGTATATCTCTCAAAGATAATCAATAGGGTTTAACTCACTAGACAGAATATAAATTGCATACCTTAAACCCACGGGGGTGCCTCTCTTTTATAGCTAACTCAATCCTAGTCCCAATAGAAGCCTAACCTCTATGGACTCCTGTTCAGTATATACTTTGGACTCCTCAAGAGATATGGATAGATTCCCTAAGAACATTATCCTTATCCATCTTGAAGTCTTCCCTCATTCTAGGATTCTTGTCCTTTATCCGCTTTTCTCGGACTCCGATATCTTCAGAGATAACCTCGGCTTAACCGAGATTACCTTGGCGTCATGACCTGGACACGTGGCACCTCGGCTGACACGTCAGCGTCACCTTGCTACGTGTCGGTACTAAAAAATATATCCCCACAACTGCCCTCTAGGTTCTATTACCTTGGCATTCTGAGGTGATGGAACCTACATCAGTACCCCATGCTAATTCGTCAGTTTAAGCCGAGATCATCATCTTAGGCTGACATATTTTTTTAAAGATCAAGAATTCCAAGAGCTCCTTCACGCGTATGAGCTGTCATTCATAACAACTCAACTGTTTAAGCCACGTGTTTTCTTCTTACTGGATCGTACTCCGGACGCACCTATAAGTCGTTTCACGCCTACATGCGCCGTCTGACGCATTCGCTGTCCCAGGCGCATTAACTGTCCTCTTTTGCCGCCGTTTTAAGTTTTTTACAAAACTTGTTTCTTCCTTCTTTCGTGTTCTTCACTTTTACATCGATTCCTTTGGTTTTTCTCTCTCTAGCTCTTGAATACGCCATTGTTCTGGATCTCAAGCTCTGCAACTGCCTTCATTCTTCCTTCTGGTGAAGCTTCCGCCGTTTCTGTTACTTCTGTAACCATTGTCTGACTTCGGCGATGCTTACACCGGCTTCTTTGCTTCGGTAAGTTTATTGTTCCTTTCATTTTCCATTCTTTGATGCTTTCTATTACTCACTGCCATTACTGCATTTGTTCAAACCTTTAACTTGTGAATCATCCATTTGAATGTGTTTTTTCCACGATTTTGCCCTTGCCCATATCTTGAACACACGCACTGTTTCACCACTTCCCTGTATTTTTGCCACTGTTCTTGACCCTATACTTCTTGTATTCTTTATACTCTTGATAGACCATCTCTGTTCTTGATTCTAAAACTCGTTCTTGTTTCTGTTTTTTGTGTCTTTTCCAAATTCGTGCCTTCAGTCTTTGATTCCATAGACTTAGGTTTTGGGATTTGTCTATAGAACCCATAATTTAGGAAAAAACTGAAATGAACTTCCTCTAGATCCATATAAACCTTTATCAAAGTGTACTTTTAGGTTTTTATCCGAGGTTCTTTAAACTTTCCAAAAATACTTCTTCTTGAAATCCGATATCTCCATTTAAGCCGACATCATGGGCATGTGGAAACATAGAGTAAACACCCCATCCAAACTAGAATTCTTTAGAAAGGAGTTTGAAATCCCAGCCGACGTCCATCTGAGGTTGGCTGGGGATGATGACTCCCTCATGCCTACTGATCACTCCATGCCCTTCCCTGTGGTAGCCTTTATTGAGTGTGGACTTCGACTCCCACTCAATATCCTTTTTCGTGAAATACTTTATTGTTACAAGTTGAACCCAAATGCAACTTTCTAGCAACTTCTATCGAACCATCAATGGTATCATAGCCTTAGCAAAACAAGAGAACGCTAGGATCACATTAGCCGATATCCAGTATTGCTACACTATGTGTGGCCTCAAAAAAGACACCGGCTACGTTTACTACCTCGAGCCGAGGTCCATCGAATACAAAATTGTCGCCGACCTCCCTGACTCCAACAAGGGAGCTGGGGATGATTATTTCATTACTTCGGGGTACTGGGAGTTCGCCCCAGATAAAGACCTCCATCTCTTCCCTCTCCTTCGATCAATCTTTGTAGAGGGCAATGGTAAGAGCCCTGCATTCATACCTACTTGTTTTTTAAAGTCTTTCATACTTTATCTATTTCTTAGTGTTTGTTTTTGTTGCAGCTGTTCCTTAGCTACCAAAGAACTTTCGCCAATCCTTCGTTCCCAGCAAGGATTTGAAGAGACTCTTGGACCTGCCAGTTCATAAACGAACGGCGTCTCTGCTTCTCAATTTTATTCCAACGTACAAGTCAACTTTGCCTGACGTCCCTAGGAGGAAGAACAAAAGCCTTTCTCCACCTTTTGCCACAACGCCACAGACCGCATCTACATCTCGGACAGACCAAGGGTCAACCTCTGATCCAGCCGAGCAACTGTCAACTTCGGCTCCATACTTGATTCCAATATCCCAACGCCGCCGTCGACGCCGATCAGTTTCTACTGCCGAGATGGGTCGCCCTAAACCAGTTGTAAAAGATCTCTTGGCCAGCATCCCTTCTGATGTTGATGCACAACCAACACAAACCCTGCCTCCACCGAAGCCGAAAAGAATAAAAAAAGCTCAGCCAAAGGCTAAAGTTACTCAAATTGAGTCTGAGGATGCTCTGTCAATCTCCAAGTTGGCTGAGAGTGACAAATCTCAACCCTCTGCTGAGAAGAGGCGCTCTGAAGCCCAATCATCCGAATCGCCCAAATCAAAAAAGCCGAGGTCATCTTCTGTAACGACCTCGGGGTCTAAGAAACCTGCTGCCCCCTGGGCCCCCGAAATTACCTTGGAAGATAAGCCAGTCATGGCCAACGATAGCGCCGATGATATCAATGTCGGCGTTGCGCTCAGTACTGCTCTGCTTCTTCCAAGCGATCTAGAGTGAAACGCTGAGTTCAGTGAGTATGAGAACTATGCCTTGATGCTTCAGCGTTCCATTCAAGTAAGTGTCTTTCATCTGGCACTTTTTTCCTTCTTTTTCATACTTAGAAATTTTTTAATAACTTTCGTTTTGTTCGATTTCAGGCCATTCAGCATGCTCATTCCTTCTCAATTTAGTCTTTTGAGAACCGGGAGAAATTGGCCGAGATGAGGAGGGAGTTCTCTTCTCTTCAAATGACCAATAAAGGTTTACAGTAAAAAATGAAGAAGTTGGAAAACCAGGCCGAGGCCGCCATTAAGGTCCAAACCGAAGTCGAAGAAAAAGCCGAATTTGCCGAGGCCATTAGGAAGGTCTCTGAGGCCCAAAAAAGAGAGGCCGAGGATAAGATGGAGCAGGCCCAAAAAAAGCTTCAAGAGGCCTTGGCCACGAAAGAAGCTGAAATCAAGGATGCTGACGAGAAGGCATATGCTCAAGCTATGGCCGACATCACGAAGGCTTATGAAATTCAAGTGAAGCAGGCATGCAACAAGGGTTTCACCCTTAGTTGGATGTCTCTTCTAAAGAAGCTTAATGTCCCCGAGGACTCGCCCTTCAGAAATGCCGACCTCATTCCTCTTCCATTCCCCCCAGCCCTAACTCCAACTCTTGCTCAATCTGGCAGTGATTCTGAATCTGAGGAGAAAATTTTGGTGAGGAAGCCAAAAGATGTTGCTGGGGTCAAGTCCCCTCCTCAGAATGAGCAAGTCCTAGACTTGACTCAAGATGAAGAAGGTGATGAGATTCCTGAAGACGCTGCTCCTGAGAAGGCATCAGCCGACGTCACCATTGCTGATAAGGGCCTTGACGAAACCTGACAAGAGATTGATGCTGAGCTTGCAGCGGAGAAGGCGGCCGAGGTGACTCCTCAACAGTCTTCCGAGGTCCCAACCCAGCTCACTGCCAATGCTGAGGAATCTTAGTTTTTGTGTCTTTTCTTTTGTACTTTGTTTTTCTCTGTTTTTGAAACAATGTAAGCCCTCCATATGGCCGATGTGCCTCATTTTTGTTGAATGCTAATACAACTTTCCTTTACTGAGTGCTTGTACTTTTGTGTTCACTTTGACTGCTTTTGCGTGATTCTATACTTAGAATATTCTGCATGTCTTTAACATATTCTTCCTTCTTTGTGTAATCTTCTCGGGGTATCTCACCTCGGATAGACAAACTTCTTGATTTTAACTTAACTTGTAAATTGTTACAAATTTCAACAAGTGTTTGAATAATAATCTGGGTTTAACTTCAGCTTGTAAGTTGTCCACAAATTTCAACAAGTGTTAAATAATGATTTCGGTTTAACTTAACTTGTAAATTGTCACAAATTTCAACAAGTGTTAAACAATGATTTCAGTTTAACTTAACTTGTAAATTGTCCACAAATTTCAACAAGTGTTAAACAATGATTTCCGTTTAACTTAACTTGCAAATTGTCCACAAATTTCAACAAGTGTTTAAACAAGGATTTCGGTTTAACTTAACTTGTAAATTGTCCACAAATTTCAACAAGTGTTAAACAATGATTTCGGTTTAACTCAGCTTGTAAATTGTCCACAAATTTTAACAAGTGTTAAACAAGGATTTCGGTTTAACTTAACTTGTAAATTGTCCATAAATTTTAACAAGTGTTAAACAATGATTTCGGTTTAACTTAACTTGTAAATTGTCCACAAATTTCAACAAGTGTTAAACATGATCTCGGTTTAACTTCAACTTGTAAATTTTTAAAATTTCAACAAGTGGTAAACATCTTTGTCTTCTCTCTATCCCTAATGTGAACCTGATTTCTACTTGAGTTCTTATTATTTATGCATTCCAGAAACAATATTATGCATCTTTATCAGTCACAAGTGTTGAAGAATCTTGTTAAAATTTTATTTATGACGTCGGCAAAAAATAAGTCAAATCTCAATGATAGAAAAATTTCAGGTTACAAGTGTTCCAAGGTCTTGGCAACTCTTTACCCTCATTATCTTCAAGCCGATATACCCCGTTGCCCAGCACCGAGATGATTCTGTAGGGTCCTTCCCAATTTGGGTCAAGTTTGCCCTCTCTGGGATCCTTTTTGTTGCCGATGGCTTTTCTTAAGACGAGGTCACCAATCTGAAATTCCCTTGGGTTAACCTTCTTGTTATAAGCTTTTGCAAGTTGCTGCTGGTATGCTGCGAGGTGGATTGCAGCTTTCTCTCTTCTTTTTTCTAAAAGATCCAGATCTCGGGCTAAGAGTACATCATTAGTCTCGTTTTCTACTCCCTGGGTTCTGATTCCTGGGATGCCGATCTCCAACGGAGTGACTGCTTTTGTGCCATAAGCCATGGCGAAGGGGGATTTCCCTGTTGATCTTCTCGGCGTGGTCCGATATGCCCAGAGTACATTGGGTAATTCATCTACCCACTTGCCTTTTGCTGCTTACAGCCTCTTCTTTATTCCATCTAGAATTACTTTGTTGGATGCTTCTGCTTGTCTATTGCTTTGTGGAAAGCTTAGGGTTAGAAAGTAGTTCTTGATCTTGAACTTTGCACAGAAGTTCTTGATTAGTTTACTGTCAAATTGAGTTCCATTGTCTGCAACAATTGCTCTTGGAATCCCAAACCTGGTGATAATATTTTTTCAAATGAAGATCTTCACGTCCACATCTCAGATCTTGGCAAGAGGTTGAGCTTCTATCAATTTTGTGAAGTAGTCAGTTGCTACCAGTAAGTACTTTCTTTGCTCAGTTGCTTAGAGTAATTGCCCAACGAGAACCATGCCCTATTGGGCAAATGGCCAAGGATTGGATATAGGGTTCAGGTCAGCAGCTGGCTGGTGTATCAAAGGTGCAAACCTTTGGTATTATTCACACTTCTTCACCTAGGTTTCTGTATCTTTTTGCATGTAAGGCCACCAATATCCCTAGGTAATGGCCCTATAGGCAAGTGATCTGCCCCCGGCGTGGCTTCCACAAATTCCTTCATGAATTTCATATAAAAAATCTTCAACTTGTAAAGGATGCACGCACCTTAAAAGGGGTCCAGTGAAGGACCTTCTGTAGAAATGTCCTTCTGTTGTCAGACTGAATCTTGCCGACTTTAATCTGATCTTGTGTGCCTTCTTGCGGTCATCTGGCAGCTTTCATTCTTTTAGAAACGCAACAATTGCGTCCATCTAGCTTGGTCCCATGTCTACGCACATTGCTTCATGCTCTGTGGTTACTGGTTCAATGCTCGGGCCCGACAGGTAGTCAATCATTATTGTCCTTGTTTTTCCAGGTTGTACTGCACTAGTTAGGTTGGCCAACGCATCGGCGTGGCTGTTATCATCTCGACTTACCTGAAGTAGTCGGCAGTTCTAAAACAAGGCTAACAGTCTGATGACTTCCTTTGCGTAGGCCGACATTCGTTCATCTCGGGCTGCAAACTCGCCTATTGTCTGGTTAACTATTAGTTGTGAATCACAAAAAACTATTACCTCATCTGCTTGCACTGCTGCTGCCAACTTCAGTCCTGCAATGAGTGCTTCATTGTTTGACGCCTTGAACCCCAAACGAATTGACTGTTCCAGTACCTGCCTATCTGGGGATATCAATACTACTCCTGCCCCTACTCCCTGTCGGTTTGAACTCTCATCAACGAACAGTCGAAAGGAGTCGCCGATGTAAATGCTGCAGAGTCTGAGTTTTTCTTCTTTCTTTTGTTCTTTCGCCTTTGCCTAGGCTTCTCCTTGCTTGTCTGGACATTGTTCATCCTGGCTCAACGGAACCCGATGTTCGATGGATTCTGGTGTAAACTCAGCCACGAAGTCGGCCAGAACCTGGCCTTTAATTGCTGTCCTTGGCCTGTACTCCAGGTCGTACTGGCCTAGGGTGACTGCCCACCTGGCTATTCTTCCTGTCAGGTCTCTTTGTCGCAATAAGGACTTCAAGGGGTGCTCTATTAGCACCACAAGTTTATGGGCCTGGAAGTAGTGGTTCAACTTCTTTGAAGCCATTACTAAAGCTAGTGCCAATTTCTCTAAGGGTAGATACCTCGTTTTTGCGTCGGCTAGGGTTTTGCTCACATAGTAAATAGCCCTTTGCTCCCCTTTTTCTTCTTGGATTAGTACTGCACTTATCGCATGTTCTGAAACGGCTAAGTACAGGAACAACTCCTCCCCAGGTTCTGGATTTGAAAGAACTGGAGCTGTGGTCAATTACTTTTTTAGGTCGGCCAAAGCGGCTTCGCATTCTTCTGTCCACAGGAAGTCTGTGGCTTTCTTCACCAAGTTGAAGAAAGGTCTGCACTTATCTGAGCTTCTGCTGATGAATCTGTTCAGGGCTACGGCCCTTCCAGTTAGCATCTGCACCTGTTTTGCCGATGTCGGGCTCTTCAACTCTAGGATGGCCTTGATTTGATCTGGGTTGGCCTCGATGCCCTTTCTAGTCACCAGGTATCCTAAAAACTTACCAGATCCAACTCCAAATGCACACTTTGATACATTGAGTCGGAGCCGATATGTTTTAAGGATTTCAAAGACTGCTTTTAGATCGGCGAGATGACCCTCAGGCTCCTTGGTCTTAACGACCATGTCGTCGATGTAGACTTCTACTGTTCGACCAATCAGGTGTTTGAACATTTTGGTTACCAGCCTTTGGTAAGTTGCTCCTGCGTTTTTCAACCCAAAAGGTATTACTCTGTAACAGTACAGGCCTTTTGGGGTGATAAACGTGGTCTTCTCTTCGTCTGGAGGGTACATGGTTATCTGGTGATACCCCCTGTAGGCATCTAGGAAACTAATTCTTCCATGCCCTGAAGTGGCATCTACTAGCTGGTCAATCTTGGGCAGAGGAAAGCTGTCTTTGGGACAGGCTTTGTTGAGGCTGGTGAAGTCTACACAGACCTATCATTTTCCGTTCTTCTTCTTCACCACCACTGTATTGGATAACCATGTCGGGTAGTGAACTTTTCTAATGGCTCTGTCCTCCAGAAGTTTGTCTACTTCTTCCTCTACTGCTTCGACATGTATCAACGTCGGTCTTCTGGCTCGTTGAATTATAGGTTTGGCCGTCCTGTCAACATTCAGTTTGTGGCAAGTGACCTCCGGGTCAATGCCAGGCATTTCATAAGGTGTTCAAGCAAACACCTCAATATTTGCTCTAAAAAAAGCTTCCAATTCTTTTTCCTCTTCTTCGACTAGGCCCGAGCCGAGAAGAAAGAAGCGTTCTTCATCCCCATCCTGGACGAGGATTTTCTTCAGTACCTCTTCGCTCTTCTCAGCCCGTTCCTTGCCGACGTCTTCTAGGACTTCCATGTCCTCATCTTCAATTTCTGCCTTTTCTAGCTCTCGTATGCTGCAGGTAGATTTCATTGCTGCCATGGAGCAATTCTTCGCCTGCAGCTAATCGCCTCTGACTTCCTCTATCCCATGCTCTGTTGAGAATCGCAATAATTGATGTAATATTGAGGGAACTGCCCCCATTGCATGTAACCATGGCCTTCCCAAGATGATGTTGTAAAGGGAGGGTGTGTCGATGATGGTGAATTCTGTTTTGATCTTTCTGGTGCCAGCCTGCACCTCCAAGCTTACTGTTCCCAGGGGCCATGTCGGCGTTCCACTAAACCCAACCATTGGGCCATTGGATTGTTCCATATCATCTGGGTGAAGGCCGAGCTCCTTGTAACATCGGACGTACATGATGTCAGAAGAGCTGCCTCGGTTAATCAGGATGCGTTTCACTTGGCACTCCTCAACCTGGAGGGATACTACCATGGCATCATTGTGCGGATGCTGGACCGTCTCTAGGTCGGCTTCAGTAAAGGTTATCATTGGTCCCTGGCACTCTTCTGCCCGATGTCTTTTGTCCCCGACTTGGTAGACATGTTGTAGGTGCTTTACCTTCTGGGTCTCTCCTCGGATTTCGTTTTCGTTGACCTTTGAGTAGATTACGTTGATTATCCGAGGTCCCCCTGCCTGTGGCTGTTGTGCTGTGAGAGGTGGGGATGTTGGTGCCTGAGGCAATCTTGCCCGTTCTTCCCTTGTCCCGGTCTTATCGACAAGGCCTCTCAGATGTCCTTGTCTCACCAGGTCTTCCAAATGTGCTTTCAGGGCTCTACAACCCTGAGTCGTATGCCCATCTTCATTGTGGTAGGTACAATGCCTGCTAATGTTTCTTCCCATGAATTCTCCTGGAGTCCTCTCTGGCGTTCTGAAATAGGGCTGGTTCCGAATTTGATCCAGGACTTTATAAATTGGGATTCGGAACACAGTTGTCACTGCTTGTGTGGCCCTCAGTTCTGCTTCTTGTTTGTTCGATCCATTGTTACTTTGGCCTCTCTTCGGCGAGCCATTTCCTTTCTCTTGTTTTATCTCCTTAGCTCCCGACGTGTCTTCTTCAGCTCTGGCATACTTCTCGATTCTTGCCATGAGTTCTTCCATACTTTTTGGCAATGTCTTTACCAAAGACTTTCATAGTGGACAGTTGTCTTTCAAGCTGTTCTTGAAAGATACGACTGCCACCTCTTGATTACATTCGGGTATTCGATTGAACACCTCATAGTATCTTTTTGCATAGGCCCTAAGGCCTTCATCCTTGCTGATCTTCAGAGCCATCAATGCGTCCACCCTTAATGGCTGTAGCTTGTTTGTCACGAACCTAGCCACAAACATCTCGGCCAGGTTTTCCCAAATCTTCACGCTTCCATTCGATAGTTTGTGGAACCAATCTGATGCAATCTCCCCGAAGGATGAGAGGAACACTTTGTAGAGCAACGGCTCGTTCCCACTATACAATGCCATTGAGTTCAAATACAGTCCAACGTGGAAGTTGGGGTCGACTTACCATCGTATATTTGAAACCTCGGCATACTGAATCTCTTCAGTGCCTCAAACCTGTCTAATTCCACCGATAATGGTGTTCTCGGCTTATCTGGGGAGGTTACCTCGCGTCAGCATTCTGTTGCCTCCTCTTGAGGTAATCCCTTAAGTCTTCTTTGCTTCGCCCAAGAGCTCGGCTATCTTTCGACTTTAATCTTTTCAGTATACTACTCTCGGCCTCGTGGTGAGCCCTTTTCGACCCTTCTCCATGAATTGTGTCGAAGCACAGTGTCTGCCCCTGAACATGCCGATGTCCTTTGGGGTCTACCTCCTTTGTGTGATGCGTCCTCCGTGATTCTTCTCTTCTTGATTCTCGTTGTTCGACTTCCCTAGAAGGCGGTGAGAGTATCTTTCGCTCCCGTTGTACTGAGGGGCTATGGGAATTGTTTTCTGCCCTCCCTTCTGGGTATTGACCGCTGGAATCGGCGTGTCCTGCAGCGAGAATGGTGGCTGCATGACGTTATTTTGCATCATGAAATTGAGGACCGACTGTAGGTCTGCCAACTTGTTTGCCATATCTCTTACCTTTTCGTCCCTCCGTAGGCATCTATCATTCCATACCTGGAGGTCGTCTTCGTTGTAGTACCCACTTTGATCTAGTTTCTTTGGTGCGTCGCCAATCTGGCCAACGTCTTTTACTCCGTGATTATGGTCACGAGTTTCTGCGTTACATTCGTCTCCTGTGATATCAAGGTCAATTGGTCTCCCACTCCCAGCAGGAGTGTCGTCCCCAACCTTTTCTTTTTGTCCATTACTGGCCATCTATTCTCCTTTCTTTCTCACAGACGGCGCCAAATTGTGTGAGTGATTTTCTGACCACACTACCCGCTTAGTAACCAGCTGGAGAGCACCGGCAGAATAGATGACACCTGGCTAACCTCTAGCAGAAAGAGAAGATTCCGGCGGTGGTTCGTCCACCCGGGGGCATTTCGATGATCAAGTCAGTATATCTCTCAAAGATAATCAATAGTGTTTAACTCACTAGACAGAATATAAATTGCGTACCTTAGACCCACGAGGCTGCCTCTCTTTTATAGCTAACTTAATCCTAGTCCCAATAGAAACCTGACCTCTATGGACTCCTGTTCAGTATATACTTCGGACTTCTCAAGAGATATGGATAGATTCCATAAAAACATTATTTTTATCCATCTTGAAGTCTTCCCTCATTCTAGGACTCTTGTCCTTTATCCGCTTTTCTCAGACTCTGGTATCTGCGGAGATAACCTCGGCTTAACCGAGATTACCTCGGCGTCATGACCTGAACACGTGGCAACACGTCGGCGTCACCTTACCACGTGTCGGTACTCAAAAATATGTCCCCACAATAAGTATTTTTGTGCTATAAATAATTATTAAAAATATTGAGAGATATATTTCGGGGTGATATAAAATTGTGGGAAAAAAAAATATCTCTTGTTTTTTTGGGATAAAATAAATGAAACGACGACGTTCATGCTTACTATTGTGTAAATCATAAAATAAAATCCACACGCGTAAACGACGCTGCTTTAACCCATCTAACTGTGCCCGTCGGCATGCAAGAAACTATTCCCTGTATCGAATCCCCTCATAACTCCAATACACACCAACTTCAATCTCTTCTCTCGCACCATCATCAACCAAATCACTTATGATCATCAACCCCGAAGCTGATCAACGGCTTCTGATCCCCAATGAGGACCACTCATTCCAAGTCAATATTATACGAAAACAGACCTTATCAATTAACCCAACAGCTATATATATTTATGGCTAATTTTTCGAGAGACTTGTGTGTAAATAGATAGAAAGAATAGATTCACTGAGAGCTGTGAGAATCACTGAATAGAATAGACTTTGGCGGAGGCGCAACATGGCCACTGAGGAGCCCAAGAAGGTGGTGATAGCTGACGTGTCCACGGCGGAGCCACCGCCGGCGGCGGAAGCACCGCCGCATGTGAAGGACGTCGTTCAGGAGAAAGCTGTGATTCCTCATCCACCTCCGCCGGTTGAAGAGAAGGTCGATGAGCACAAAGCGATTGTTGTGGCCCATAGTACTCTCTCTCTCTCTTTCTCTCTCACACACACACACACCTCGATACAGTGTGTTATCTCGTTTTTGCTTTTTTGACGGTGTGTTTGATCGAGTTGTAGATATATGGCGTAGTTACAAGAGATTTGATTTTCTATAGTCATCTGTTTGGTTGCCGGGAAAGCGAAGGAAAATAGTATATATATATAAGTTCTTTTTCCGCATTAAAAAATAAATGCTTAAAATATCTCTTCTTTCCTTATTTTTCAATAATAAATTGCTGTCAATTGATTTAAACAAATTTTAAATTTAGGTTGAAAAGCAGATTCTCAAAAATATATTTAAAAAAAAAAAAACTGTGAACTGCCTAGAAATCTGAAAGTTTCGAATGTTTGCTGATGTTCTATGGAAGCTACCAAAATTGATGTATTAAGCTCGATTTGGAAAATTTCATTGTGTAACTTTGGTCTTATTGCAACTTTTTTGTTTTTTTGTTTTTGTTTTTGTTTTTGTTTTTGTTTTTTTTTTTGTTTTTTGAGAGAGAGAGAGAGTTAATTGAATCAAAAGCTATTCATTCCAATAGGAAAATGTTTGGTGGCCACAAATTTTGTGGCTTAAATGGTCCGAAAATGCCAAAACGACGTCGTTTTGATATTTTTGGAGTTGTTTTGTACCCAAAACGACGTC
Organism: Camellia sinensis; assembly: GCF_004153795.1. Classification (NCBI taxonomy): domain Eukaryota; kingdom Viridiplantae; phylum Streptophyta; class Magnoliopsida; order Ericales; family Theaceae; genus Camellia; species Camellia sinensis. The sequence continues at coordinate 811,040 of NW_021028260.1, read as the reverse complement.
GTTTTGACATTTTCGGACCATTTGAGGTACAGAATTTGTGGCCACCAATCATTGTCGATTTCAATAATACAAGATTGTGGTTTTTTTTTTTAATATTATGTATTATCAGATTAATAAAATACATGAATAGGGAGACTCATTAAATCAGTGATAAGATGATAAATAAATTAATGAAAAAATATAATTATCATAACATTATTGGATATATATATATATATATGGAGTTGTGTGTGCAATGGCTATCACCATCACACTTTCTTGTTGTGGAATAATTACTTGCAAATTGCAATTAGAACTTTTAATTTGTTTAATTAAGCACTAAACGAGATATTTTATATTTGCACCTTTATATGCATATCTTGGATAACTTTATCATCATTTGATATTTACATATATGTCCATTATTCCAAATTACAGACTTAAACTTTTTAAACAAAAAAATGTTACTTTACTAAAAGAAGCATTAAAATTCTATATTTATATTTTTAAAAGAAATTAATATGTCACTTTCATATAAAGCTTATCTTGGATGCCAAAATGCATCATTGAAAACATTACATCTGTTGACTTTATATATCATTACTTCAGTAGGATGCCAATAATCTTAATTACTGTTCTATATTGGATTTTTAATTTTATTTTTGTATATTATTGCCTTGGTGAAAGACAATTAAATCAATTAAAATCTATTCAATTTTTCTTGCCAATAGAAGATTAGTTACATATTATTATAGCTCGATAAGAACTTCGATCATAGATATTAGCTACCTCACATCCTTTGGATTATGTCAATTGAAAAGAGTTCTTCTATGTCTATAGATTCTGATTACAGAACCGGACAAAATTCTCTCACATGAGATATGACTCACATTTGGTAGGTTCAACCCCATATGCGAGAGTTATGTTCAGTTCTATAATTAGATTCTATTCACTTAGAATTTTTCATTTTTTAGTATTTGTGATGAGAGTATAGAAAGCATCTACAATACATGTCCTAACTCCACAGGTGGTAAAGGTAAATAGTTTAATTCACTATGTTGAAATTGTTGATTGATTAATTAATACCCATCTATAATATTAACCCCCAACTCCATTGTTTCGTCACCATTCTTTCATATGCTCAATTTGCCAAAGCCTTTCATGCAAATTGTGGAAAATAAAATTACATGAAAATCATATCCCTCCTATGGTATTTTTTGGGACACCAGAGGGCTTTATGGACTGAAGGCAATTGTATGAATGGATCGCCTTAGAGACTTAAAACTGTTTGGCATACTTCTCTTGGCTTGTGACTCTGATTACTAATGTTTTGCTCAAAACTTGGGCATTAGATATTGATCAAGAAAACTTCTATTGTCAAGGATTTAACTGTTTAAATGCTTCCTCTTTGTAGAGACTGAAGATCCTCCAGTGAAGAAAACTTCAAGCACTTCACTTGACAGAGGTCAGTGACTAGATATTGGGAAAGCAGCTTAATTACTCTAGTTTAAAAGTTGGTGATAGTTTAAGAACTCGGTTTGGTTTCATTTTCAAAATCTGCTTCTGAATATTATTGTTATTTTTTGTTGAAAATAGAGGCGTAACCTAATTAGTATTCAAGTGATTACGTTTTTGTATTGTAAAACACAAGTGACTCATTTTATTTCCATGTGGGATGATTGGATTCTGTGTTTGCAGACATAGCCCTAGCAGATGTTGAAAAAGAGAAAAGACTGTCATTTATCAAGGCATGGGAAGATAGTGAAAAATCAAAGGTGGAGAACAAGTAAGGCTTTTTTACTAACTTGTCTTCTTCTTTATCATGTGAAACTTCATAAACTGTTACTAACTTCCTTATTATTAGCTTCTGTTTTTTGCAACTCAAAAGTTATTTGCTACGTTTCTGTGATGATTTTTAATTGTTGAGGTTTCATCTTCATCTTCATTGATTGAACAGGGCCCAAAAGAAGCTCGCTGATGTCGCTTCATGGGAAAACAGCAAGAAAGCAGAAGTTGAAGCTAAACTGAAAAAACTAGAGGTAACCATGTCCCTTTATTTCCCAATTTTTGACTTGCATATGAAATTTGGCATACTTTTAAAAAAAAATAAAATCTTTTTGGCTTATTTATAAACTTGCCTTGAACACTATGATAACTAAATTATATAATTTAGTGGTGAAATGAACAAGACAAGGGGCCAGAATATTATGTTGACATAATTGAAGTTCATTTTCCTCTTGTTATTTTAATTAGTAGCCATACATGTAGAAGCATTCAAAATTTGATTTTGTTTTATCCATATTATGTATCTCTTAGGAATTGTAGAGCAGGTAACCAAGATCGGTGAGACACGAAAAATAAAGAAGACAATAAATAGGAATTGCAAATTACACACAAAAACACAAGATGTACCTGTTTCATTTACGATCGTTGAGATTTCACTATCATTAAAAAGGATTTACAAACGAGAAGAAGAAAAAGAAATACCTGGTTGATCTCTCAAATCTTCTTGTTAGGAGCTCAAGCTCCTGAATTCTTTTGGTGAACTGAAAAGCCCAAAAAGAAAAAGAAAAGAAATACTGACGATGATATTTTGACTAGATAAAATATGAATACTTGCAAATTTCCATCAGTTGATTTTTGAGTTCTTTGTTCAACATTTGACAATCCTTCTTATGAGCAGGAACAATTGGAGAAGAAGAAGGCAGATTATGCAGAAAAAATGAAAAACAAGGTTGCTTTACTGCACAAGGAAGCAGAAGAAAAGCGAGCAATGGTTCAAGCAAGACGGGGTGAAGAATTTCTCAAGGCGGAGGAGTTGGCTGCAAAATATCGTGCAACCGGAAATGTTCCAAAAAAGGTCATTGGCTGCATTGGCTATTGAAAATCTCTCCTAATTTTCAAGCAAAAAAAAAAAAAAGCATCAGAGATTGATTAAATCTACATCAATAGACATTAAAGCAAGCACCAGCAACCAGCACATTCAAAGCTTTAAAACGAATAAAAAGAGAGGAAGAGAACCAGCGGCAGTATGCGAGAAAGGCCACGGACAGACCCACGCCACGTTGAGGGGGCGGCGTGGTCATCGCTAGTCGGTTACGGTTGACAGGTGCAACGGCGGTGTAAGAACTGCGCGTGAGACAGACGAGCTGCGTGAGTTGAAATGATCACGCACGGGACAGCACCACGGCGGGTTCGTGCAGAAGCCGACGGTCCGTAGGGTGGTGGCCACTTCAGTAAGAACGGAGAGCTGCCGCAACGCTAGTGGTAGCCGAAGCTTTGGCCGCCGACAGTGTGCAAGAAGGTGCGGGTCTTCGGCTGTTTGTTGAAGGAGGGCACGGCAATGGCCTCTGGTATTGTAGCAGCAGACCCTCATTAAAGAAGATGAAGTCTGGGCCTCTAGAGAGAGAGAGGTGAGTGAGAAGTGGGTGTGGCGGCTGTGCAAAAGTTGGTGAGCTAATTAGGGTTTTGCCATTTCCTTAAATAGAAAGAAAGAGGTATAATTGTGCAAAAGACACGTGTCCGGTTGTCGATGAGATTTTGGACCTCATGACGAAGGCGGTAGCAACGGTCGGTGCCATGACCGCGCTGCTGATGGTACATACAATACTTGGCGGGGTTATGTCTGGCTGGGAGTGGGTTGGGAAGAGGTTGAGGATCGAGGGGTTTGAGATGCCCTTTTTCCATCAAGGCTTTCAGTGTGCTAGTCAGGCTCATATAGAGGGGGGTGAAAGTTCTACCCTGAGCTCGGACTGGGCCAGCTGTTTGTAGGCTTGGTTTGGCAAAAGGGTCGGCTGTGGTGACCGTATTGATTTCGGTGGGTTTGGGAATGCTACTACCAGCGTTGGTACTCCTTGAAATTACCTTCCTTGTCAGTTCCCTTGTCCTGGGAATGATCCCGCTGTTGAACGCATTCTCGACTTGAACCCCCAGTTCATGCAAATTTTTGAAAGTGAATAGTGGAACGACTATCAACTTTTGCAACATATCATGCTCGAGGTTTCGCACCATCATCTGCACTTGATCCTTCTCAGAAGGGCGACGATCTGTCATTTGTGCTGCCTTGGCTCTCCACCTTGCAATGAATTCCACAAAAGGCTCTGTTGGGTTCTGGCGAGTTGCTTCAAGCTCTTGGATGGTCATTTCAACTTGGGTATTGTAGGAATACTGATCGACAAAGGCCTCAGCCAGTTCTTCCCAGTTTTGCTTCACGGAATGTACTGCCATTTCATTCAGATTCCGTCACAACTAGCACACGGCAGAAGCGAACATAGAAGTGCAAAAATTACTGCTGTTTCATTCAAATCTGTTGGTACAACTGGCTCCCTGGCAGAAACAGACTCAAAACAAAATGAAAAAACAAACACAAAACAAAATGATGATGTCCGAGGTAACACCCCCGGAATCACCTGACTCTAACAAAACAG